>JAECUM010019280.1:0-45818 GCA_016617855.1 Megalonaias nervosa | reverse complement strand
TCTTCGCCCAGTGTTTCAGTGTTGGATGTATATTTTCAAAATATTAGTCCTTAGGTGGTGTGTTGGGGGTAGGTAATGAATATGTCATTTACGTATAATACGATTGAATCTCATCCTTCTTAAATGAATTTATTGCATTGTGGTACATTTTTAATTTTTACATTGGGCACCACTTAATCTTTATCACATTTGTGCACAGCACACCATGTATAAGTATTGATTTTAAAATTACATTGCTTTTTTTAAAATTCTTAACACACAATTCAACAGATATATTTATGAGCATCTCTCGGAAACAGATTCAACTTTTTAATGTGCAATCCAAATCTAGTCTCCTCCTGTTTGTCTCGCTCGCCATGTTTATGTTTCTATTCACGGGACCACGTGATCTGTCGTCTCATCAAAACTCGGAAAAACTCGGCAATTTAAGGAATCGTGGTATCTTCCGCGCAATATAATCACTATCCGCCTACGATATGTAATTATAAACATTACAGTCGAATTAAAATTTGTAGAGAATTACATACATAAAAGAAAATTTTTTTGTTTCTGGTCTCCTTTAAGATTTACTACAGGCAGCCGTGTATTGACCGAGTGAATGAACTCGTCACTTCCCCGGGTGTGTCCGCTACAAAATGTAGTTCTATGCCTTTTGTGGCTATTTACAAACACTTTTGCATATTGATAAGTTAATTGTTTTCTTTTTCTAGTTTCTATTTTTTCTTCACATTGATTAAATCAATATAATACACGCTTATGATTTAAACATCAAAGATGGTTTTAATAATAAAAGTAGAGCACTACAACCACAAGGTTAGCTACGCCATTCACATAAATGCTAAGCCATTCACCTACCGGCTAATGGAAATTAGTGTGGAATAGAAACTAAACGAAATGAAAAACCAACAAGAGGTAATTAAATATTTTAATATATTTAAAGTTGATCTAAGTCATTATTCTGCTTTAGTAACAGTACCAGCGACAATAAATTCTCTCTCTCTCTCTCTCTCTCTCTCTCTCTCTCTCTCTCTCTCTCTCTCTCTCTCTCACATCCTTTGTTCGGTTCACAGTAGTATTGGTATATCAAATTGCTTTATACCAACACCTTAAAAGCCGTGTTATTTTTAATGCTTTTATATATATATATATATATATATATATATATATATATATATATATATATATATATATATATATCTTACTATCATAATCGGAATAAACATCTTCAGATGCACCGGAAAATAGTTATTATGCTTCCGTCAGTTAAATCTAATGGTGATAGCGTAACGTCGGGGTTTCTTGACACTGATATTGATATCTAGAGATAGAAATTAGCTAAATTGGCTGTCAAATGTAGATATTGTTGATACTTGATAGTAATAAAAATAAGAAGGAGAAGGAGAAGGTTTTATTATTTCTTGATACCAATGATTTATTATTATTATTATTATTATTATTATTATTATTATTATTATTATTATTATTATTTGCTTCTAAAGTGTTGAGGTCTGCGTAAATGGCAACATACTAGTAAGAAATTGTTTGTTTGCAGCTCTGAGGAAGAAAGTGAAGCTAATGGTAGAAGATATTACACCGTACTTTCTTGTATACAATACTCATGCAAAAGCAGCCCCAGCTCCACCACTATACAATATACAGTTATGTCAAGATTTGCAAATATTAACTTGAAAAGATAATTCCTTTATACAGCATAGACCCTAATCTCACAATTCGAAAGCAAATTTTAGTCTACGCTGTTCGCAGTTGTGAGAACCTTAACCACTAATCAAGAAGGTTCTACAATATCCCTGGTGATGTAACAGTACATCTTTCATGGATTCGCCTGATAATTATCTATCAGATATATCCGCCTTTTTTTCATAACTATTCAACGGACAAGACAACGACAACACCCAGAATCTAGCAACATCTCTCTCTCTCTCTCTCTCTCTCTCTCTCTCTCTCTCTCTCTCTCTCTCTCTCTCTCTCTCTCTCTCATATCATTGTTGGATTAATAAAATATCAGAAAATAAACCACAAAAGAAATTTTGAAGGTTGTGTTAAAGTTAGGAAAATATTGGAATTGGCTAAATCTATATAAATTTGCAAGCTCAATATCCTTAAATGGCAGAACGGATGTAGAATGCATTTACCTTCAGTATAGTATTCTTTTTAATGGGAATTTTCAGTGGGTTCTATTCTCGAAGGTTGTGGTTCATTAGGCTGTATTTTTTTTTTTCTCGGAACAAGTTTTCTCTTTTATCATGAAACATGTCGTTGACGCCGCTGATTAAGTTCCTATTATTAAATAGAAGACGCAATTTCATGACAACTATTTGGAGAAATTACTGTTGCTGTTTTTGGGCTTAACGCCATTTTGTAGCACATGATGGTCTATACACAGCGGCCAGTATGACTGGTAGAGGAAGAATCCGGAAAAACCCTCTAAGAATACCTACCCAAGGGAAACAACTGACAAAATTTTTCACATACTCAAACTGGTCTAACCCGATTCTCAAACCGGGGCCCCGAGTGGTCGAGTGGTCTAAAGCGCTCACTGTTGCAGATCATTGCCATCTCACCTCTGTCTGCATAGGTTCGAGTCTAGAGCTCGGCAATGTGGGTATGTGAGAAAGCTTGCCAGGAGTTTCTCGTGGGTCGGTGGTTCTTTCCCGGGTTTTTCCGGGTTCTTCCTCCACCATTTATAATGGCCACCATGTATAGCCTATCTTGTGCTGTAAAACGGCGTTAAACCCTGTAACAACAACAACGAGGCTCAAGCCCACGCGGAGAGAGATGAGATTATCGTATTTTTGGAACTGTTTTTAAATGTGATCGGTTTTTCTCCAAATCAGTACTGTACTATTTTAACATATACCAGGACAGTTGCCGAGAAAATACACATCTGAACCAATGAAATTTATGTTAAAAATGTTCGGACGAAGAAAAATATAGTTGATTATTGAATCTTACCCCATTTAAAGTACATTTGAAATAACCACCCTTCATAAATCAGAACCTTTCAACCTGTGCCTGCAAGATCAGGAGCCATCGGTTCAATGAACTTTCTATGTTTTACACCTATATTATGGAAGCTTACAAACCTTCGTGACAAATGAATTTGGGATGTTATGAACATAGAGTTTTTGGACATAAATATTCGGACTTATGAACCTGAGGACAAATCAACCATCGGAATATCAAGCAGTTACCAGGAAAGTGTACTTTGTTATGTATGTATGTATGTATGTATGTATATATGTATGTATCTATATATATATATATATATATATATATATATATATATATATATATATATATATACACACACACACACACACACACACACACACACACACACTCGGAATGGAAGAACGATGTGGTGTAATTATGTGCAACTTTTATTCATCCTTTGATTTTGTATATCATTCAGAAAATAATTCTGATACATTGATATAAGAATCAAAAGTTGCATTGTATCGTTGCTCTGTCCATTAAACATACAAGGCATAATAGTAACAATGATTTATAAGTATAACAATTCACGCCACTATACTTACACATTAGTGCATGTTACTTGTCACGAGTCGAGCCCATGACGTCTTTGCTGTGAAGTAAACCAGCAAAAGAACCAAACTTTCAGCTTCTTTCAATCCACTTCCACGAAAAGTAGGTGCAGTTAGATCTGCACTTCAACGCAATCTGCTAGTCACCAACACAGTCTAGGACTTTCTCGTTGGGAAACAAGTTATTTATGCTACGACCGAAGGCGACATACAGCACGTATCAGTTTTCTTCCATAAGCAAAGTCTCTCCAGAAACAAAAGTCATGAAGATCACCCTCAACCCTCTTTGTAGGAAATGACGTGGACTTGGGAGTATGGATGGGCATACAGTAATAGTAGTAGTAGTAGTAGTAGTAGTCGCAGTAGCAACAGCAGTAGTAGTAACATTAGTAACAGCAACAATAGCGTAGTAACTGAAATGGATTTGATAGTGGTGCTTGTAGTAGTAGTAGCAATAACAGTAGCAGTAGTAGTGGAAGTAAGGAAGGATGGAAGTTATTGTGAAATATATAAGTGAGTGCGCGAGCTCCTGATACGTAAAATCTATTAAAAGCGTTAGTCTTTGTCAGAACTCAGATGATACAAAATGAGTAGTACATCAAAAAATAAAATACGCTGTTCACGCATTTCAAAATGCAGATAAGTTTCAACCAAATAAAACCAATCAAACAACACCAGTTTATCTAATTTCTAACCACACCCCGGCATACTTACTTATACACATGCAAGTGATTGAAAGAATCATATATATATATATATATATATATATATATATATATATATATATATATATATATATATATATATATATATATATAAAAGAATGATATCCGAACTACAGCCAAAAACTGTTTTATATATTAAAAAAAAACTGATATCGTAACTATTGCCAAAACCATCGTTCTAGATGTCGTAAACTACACAGGTCATCAAACTTTATATGTAATTTTCTTGTGAGGTTTTGAAAACGTGTTCTTCTCAGTGAAATCAGACAACAATGATATTTGTACACGCAGGCAACGATTAAAATGGCGGAATCGAAGACCCTATATATAGGAATCCTGGTAGATTTATCAGTTTAGTCCTGTACAGACAGGCTATTCGTACGCTGATTCTTGTCCTCCATAACAATCATTTGTATTGTATTTATCTTTAGATGTAACATTTATAGTTTTAGCAAAGACTCTTTTTTGGAGCTATCATTTTGTGGTCAGTTGCTGTGATAGACATGAGAAAGCACATGATTTAATACTATCCTAGAGAATGTAGAGAGAGAGGGAGAGAGTACTTGTATTTGTTGTGTTATGGCTGTGCGTTTTGAGTAAGGTCCAACAATGCTGGCCAAATATATTAAATGTCACCTGTCCTTTACATATCATTCGGAAGAAAACTAACGGCACACATAAGCTTTGATACCATCATATGCATGCGTTATCCTTCAAAATACATTCAAGATACGGTGATTAAGCAACTGTTGGCTGTTAGAGCAAGAATGAGAAACGGCATTTAATTCGCAACCCGAGAACCCACTAGCTGGGTTCCAATTCAAAACACACGCGCACGACCTCACACACGTACGCACACACACACTGAACGTATTAATTCCATAATTTTAAACGTTCAGTTTCACCTTAGAATGGAGTCATAAGTTTCTAAAAGCACAATGTTACGTATGCGTGTGATCGCCAGTCATGTGGTGACAACTGCACTGCCATCGGTTCAATCTTGTACATCGTTAAATACTCACAAATCTTCTAGAATCTCATTTCATATGAATTTGTCACACCCATAAATATGTTTATCACTTCCATAAATATGTTTATCATACCAAAAATTCCCTTCCAAATCAGCATTTGAATAACACTATTCTTCATAAATTAAACATGGAATTCTCATTGAACCAGAGTGTCATACTGTCCAGATGGTGATATAATGCTAATTCTCCTTGAATATAGAATATAGAGTAGATGTGTGGGTGTTAAACAGTCCAAATGGCGTATTGCTTGGTATATGTAGGTGTTGGTTAGTAAAAGAGTTGGTATTTTATCAGACAAAACAACGTGTTCGTTAGTAAATATAGTTTTAACTTTACATTTCTCTATGTCCGCATACTGTCCCATAACATTACTATGATATTTATTTCACCTGTAGCCACTTTTGCCATTATGTTTTCCCTTGTCGCCAGAGCGTCATACTAAAGTTAAACATACGGACTAATGTTAAATTCCCCTTGTCATTTTGAAACAATAGCGGCGTCATGTTAAATTCATATTGTCGCCAGTGTGTGGTTTTATCGCGACGCTGTCAAACGTCCAATAAGGTCACCGTAATATTAATTCCCATTGTCGCCAGAATTTCATTGTTGTCACTAGAGTGTCACACTATACTACTTGTGGATGAGTGCAGAGTTTGTTTACATAATCTGATACGAACGTTTTGCATATATGGTGTCGCTTTAATATTTCTACTCTGTACATGTGGTTGCTCTACATCATCTTTAGAATCAACAAATCCACAAACTACACCTGTCTACCACTAGCTCTTAATAAACTGATGTCTATTCGAAATCCCTGGGATCCGCGTGTCAATCCTTCCAGGGCCACGTAAGAACCATTTACACAATTACTGCCGTTCTACTAAACTTGTACGACTAAGAGAATAAACGATCCAGTGGTCAGACACCTGCAGAATTCACTAACATGTATTCAACCAGATTATTGACCTTTTTTTATTTGCAATCCAATGTTTGTGAAATTTTCATTATCACTTTAAAAACTACATCTAGTGAAGTGGTCGAATTTTCCAAAACAGCATATCGGTTTTGCCGGAACACTATGCTCAAGAGGAGGAGTGGTTTTCTCGTGTCTGGCGATCTATTTGTTCAAATACTTGTATTCTTTGAATTGACTGTGGACATTTAGAAATCTTATCTCTGAGAGAAGGAGACACTCCCTATATAAGCCGTTGTACGGGTGTTCCGACAGTCGGGACTAAGGAGTTCAGGGCCTATCTAAAACGGGGTTATCCTTTACAATCAAACTTTTGGGTACCGATTATTTTGCCTGTGCCTGGTTATATTCAAAGTTATTAATAACATATTTTTCATCAAGTAAATTGAGGTACGACACATATATTATCAATATTCAATCCCTGGTCAATATTTATTGGTGTCATGTTGGATTAGCCGGGTATTGCCCCCCACCCCTAAAAAAACTTAAGAGTATGTTTCGAATTGTTAGTCAAAATCAGTCTCGAACGGAACAACTCTCCGAACTAGTTTTGTAGTTTTCTTTATAAGAATCCATTTACCCCACCCCTCTTCTTGCCTCATTTCTTTTCAAACTGGTTTGGTGGCTTACCTGAGGGTTACAACTGTCGATGCCTTCGCTTTCCCTCTGCTGATTCGTCACGAACCCCTTCAATCAAGAGCAGGTTTCTGAATATGGTCGTTGTTTGCATCCTCATATATACATTAAAGCACAGTTCAAGGAATACGCATCTTTGCAACACTGTCTGAAGAATATACATCGCTGGAACATTCCAATTCAAAACTGAGTATGAATCAATATAAACACTGATGACGTACACAGTAAGTGTTGCCTATGATAAAACGGAAAACTGCTATTGTGTGGCCGGAAGATAATCATGGTCAAGTCATAAAAACATCTCGTTTACCTAGTCTTATTGCGGAGTTTATGTCGGGATTTAATGATGGTGGAAAATCAAATATGCTATCATCCGGCTTTGATACATGTAGATAATGAGAAAAATAATAGCAACTAGATAATTATTTTTATTGATTGTTCTAATGATGATGTTTCAAATGCTATTACTACTGCTACTATTGCTGCTGCTACTACTATTACTTATAAAATTCTATGAGGAAACGGTAGATATCTCCGAAATATAGTAGTAATCATTTTTGCATTGATACTTGTAGCTCCGTTGGTTTACACGAATGACAGCATGTAGCTTATTGCTGACAACAATTATCATGCATTTTCAAGAACATAACATCCATCAAAGTTCAAGCAACCTTGACCCAAATGTGTCACTATATGATGCACGTATATACGGTGTTCACTTTAAACCACAGTTAATTAACTGTTAGATCGAACATCATAGACCCTGATTTAACCGGCCATAATGTGACTGCATATCGGACTCTATCAAGTTGGTATTTACGGAGAGCGTTATGTATGAGAAAACACGTTACTCCGACATACATGTTGAAACAATAAAATATACGTTTTATTGTCCCTTACTTTCATAAATTAATTTATTTTTTTTAATTGGCTTGGTGGTTTAATTTTACTATTAACCTCGTCCTCTGTTTAATCTTATAACATGCTATGATCCTTAATCCGGAGTTAGAGCGTGCGCCTCGGATAAGGGAGGTAGCGGGTTCGAACCCCGGCCGAGTCATACCAAAGACATAAAAATGATACTAGCAGCTGCCTCGCTAGGCATTCAATATTGAGAGGTTAGTGCTAGGACTGGTCGGCCTTGTGTCAGGATAATGTGACTGGGTAGGACATGATGTTACATGTCTGTGGCATGATGCCCCAGTGCTAGACATCACAATAAATTGTCACACTGCAGACATCGTATCGATATGACTGAAATTTTATTAAAGCTACGTTAAGAATCCAAAACACACACACCGGAATGTATTATTGTGGCTATCAGTACTATACAAAGTACGATTAACGCTTGATGGTTGAAAAAAAAAATCAATACGCTGTAATTCAAAATGCAAATTAAAGTTGTCCTATAGCGAATAAGTGTACAGTTTAAGGTGTCCATGTTACATGGGATATTAGCTAGTTTGTGTTGATGTACTCAACTGATAGATGCGATGAATACAATCCCACAATACAACATTCTTGTGCTTGTCTAGTAGTGATAAGGGGGCTGTTTGGCGACAATGGAAATCCCAGTCATAAAGGTCGAGGGCACGATTAGTAGCAAGGGGAATTTAACATGGGCAAAAGCCCTGGGACTGTTTAGCGACAAGGGAAATTTTACATGGGGAATATTACTGGGGCTGTTTAGCGACAAGAGGAATTTAACATAGGTTGGGTTTGTATAGGGACAATAGGAATGATGACGTCACGTTACTGGACATTGGCAACAATGTTGCAAGTGGCTGGCCTCAATCGGGCCAAACAGCAAACAGTGACAGCCGGAATAAAAGCGGGTAGTGGGTGGCGGGTGGCAGGTAGCTGGTGGCGGGTAAGTTCAGCTAGTTCAGCGGTGAAAATATGCGAATAATAACGCTTGGCGGGGCGGGTAAACAAACAAACAAACAAACAAACAAACACAAAACAAAGACACTCAAATATGGCAAAGAGAGTAAATCTTTTCGAGTCAATGGAGTGGCCCTGAAAAGGGTCTTTGTTGTTCTTTTTTTGTTAACACTATTCCATTAACATAGAGGGCATCTCACTGATTTTCTTCTCTTCCTCAAACTTCGTCTGACCTCTGGACCGAAGATCAAGACTCTCTTCAGACAGCCTTGCCTCCCCACATAGATCCTTCGTTTCCAACGGGCCGTCTCGGTGATCTGGGTGATAGCCTATGATGATCTGACATACATGGGATAGTCCAGATTGAACAGCATCGACGATAGGAGGGTAGACGATTCTACGTTAGTCCATATCTTGTGACGAGAACAGGTGAAGCGAATAAAGTTAACCGTGGTTATTTATAGAGGAAGAGCGGATCGAAACGCATTGAGTTCTTTCACCAAACCAAAAACGTGTTACAAAATTCAGTAAAAGAGCGGAGTCTGTCTTCCAATCCGAAGAGAGCTACCAGTGACGTCACATTCCATATATAGGTGCGCTAGCGTCTGTGTGCAGTGAATCGATGCGACAGAGTTGAAACATGACGGAAACTAAGTAGACAATGAATTGAGGTGCATCGGCAGACGAGGAGTAATGGCATAGCAGCGGCTCCTTTTTTGAATTTCTTCACTTTCACAGGCTTTTCCTCCTCTTCTTTCTCATATTCTTCATGTCATCATGTCATCATTTCTTCTCTTTCTTGACGTGTCTGGGTTTTTCCTTTTGGGAGGGTACCTCTTCTTCTTCCTGTTCGGAATCCCTCTCTTCCTCCTGCTCCTGCTGTTTCTTAGGGCAGTCCAAAGATCAATGTCCTTTCTCTTGACAACGATAATAGGTATCTTGACTTTTGTCTCTTTTGACGCCTGTCTTGCTTTTTTGACGGTCTGGACAATCTGAAGACCAATGCCCTTTCCTCTGACAGATATAGCAAGTATCTTTACTTTTATCTCAAAAGGAGGGGGATTAGTCCGTCGGCTTGTCTGAAGAGACCTTCGTATGACACCTCGCAAAGCTCTGATCAGAAGTTCGATCTGTGTTGGCTCTTCCACCGTTCTGGTAGGATTGAGAGTGAAATCAATACTTGGAGGGAAGACACTGACTCTTTATATATACACTGGTCTTACATGGATATAAAGGGGGCCATGGCGTTTAAAATGTAGTCATTTGACTTTTGCACTTAAGATGAAACGATCGCATCACTTCGTGGAGAAAGGAGAAGAAAGTAAGTGACAGAAACGTGACTTATGGCCTCGCGCAGTAGCTGAAGCCTTGGCTCAAATCCATTGCAGCGATTTTGAAGATGACATGAGTGAGGCAGAATCCAGTCCCAGATAGTCTACACCAAACCAAAGTCCACCACAACCAGTAAACCCTGAAAAGAACTACCAAATTCGAGAGACGGATAAACGCTCCTCTAGGAAACTTAGAACCACGGCCTTCACGTACACGGTGAAGTTTAAAGATTTCAAGTCCGACGTACGTCTGGAGAAATCAGAAGAGTTCATCACCGATGTGTGGGATTCTTTGTTAACCACACTGAAACAGTAATGTCAAGCCAAAGAAGACGGTCGCTTGAGACTTTCCATTTATCACGACAGTATGAAGTCACCCGTTTGGACTGAGTTTTGCAGCCCATCAGAACTGACACCTTCCAAAGTCATCGACAAGATGCAACACGTGTAAGAATCCAACGACAAGTTTCACATCACCGATGGAAAAGCAACACTGTTCATGTCCCACGTTTCTCTTCCCCAAGGGACGGGACGCAAAAAAGGTGTTATTGGTAGACGACCTTCGCTGCACCAAAAAAACCTCGTCCGAATTAACAACCCTGAAGACAAGATGTGTTTAACCAGGGCCGTTGTGGTGGGACGAACGTATGCCGACAAGAACGACACGGCAGAATGGATAAGAGCCTGGAAAACTATTTAACGATCGGACGGAGCCAAACAACGAAGAGAAGCAGAACTCCTGTTACAGCAAGCGGGGATATCCAAAGACACACCCTGTGGCACTCCTGAAATGCAAGAATTGCAAGACGTCTTAGCTCCGCGCTACACATTGAAAGTACACCTCAAGAAGTGTGTGGAGCTCTGTTGTTTCAAGGCTAAAATTTCAAACACGGAAAATACATTCACGTCTATCATCACGATGAACATATTGATATAATCACCAGTATCGCCCCATTCTTGGGATACAGTTGTTACTGTGAGAAAGGTGACTATGGTTATAACAATCGGGAGCAACACAAGGATGTTGGGCCTCTAAACCCTGTCTTGACAAAGGACAAGAAGGAATGCATTGCCCTGCTTGTCAGCGCACTTTTGGCAGCCTACCTGTTACCAACAACATCTGAAGACACAAGGTTCACAGGGGAAAGTGCTTGTCAACTCCTGAAATTGTGCCCTACTTGTGGACAAGGCATACGAACAAATAGTCCCAAGTTACACTTATGTCGAGGAAAGAAACGATGTCACATTTGTTGCCAAATCGTGGACTTGGAACACGATCTGCATTCACAAATAACATTACAAACATGAAGAGGAAGATGACTAGAAGAAAGGCAATTTCATCTTTTTCGATTTCGAATGCATGCAAGAGACCGGCATTTACATTCCTAATTTCTGCCTGGCTCATCGAGCGTGCGAGAAGTGCGTCCAAGAACCTAACTTTAGTCATTGCCCTCAATGCAGTAAGATTCCTGGAGGACGTGAAAAGATCTTTCGGGGACTGAACACGCTATCCAATTTCGCCCAATGGATCTTAGACCCCCATCGACGAGACATGGAGCCAAGAGGGCATCGAACGTTACGGAGATCGCCATCGCTATGCCACGGTGATGGCTCACAATTTCTTAGTTACTATAAGGAACAAAGTACCGAACGTCCTAAAGTGACTTTGAACGGAACCAATATTACTTTGCAAGTGGGTTAAGTGCAGTTTAAAGATTCGATGAGTTACTTGGCCATGCCTTTGAGCCGAATGCCTAAAACATTTGGAATGACAGAAATGGCCAAAGACTATTTCCGCACTTTTTTAATACTGAAGCCAATCAACACGCCGTTCTACCTCATTTGCCTGATCTTCACTACTACGACCCCGACAACATGCGCACCGAACAACGAGAAGCTTTCTATGCTTGGTATCCTCTCTCACGCCTAGGACCCCTTCGACATTCAGGAAGAAATGTTAAAGTATTGACGTTCCGACGTGGACATTTTACGGCGTTGCTGTGGAACATTTCGAGAACTGTTCATGGAGCACGGAGGGATCGACCCCTGGAAAGAAGCCTGAACCATTGCCGTGTTCCTTAGTGTACTGCTAATGATTCATGCAGGAAAACACACTGGCTGTCATAAGCCCTCAAACGACCAACTTTGTTAAACATCAACACTCGGTCAAAGCCCTACGATGGTTACATTACTTGTGCGACTAGGAAGACAAATGGATCCAACACTACCGCAACGGAGGGGGCGAAAAGACCATCGGAACGTATTCGTTAGATGGCTGGGACTTACAAAAACCCTCAGAATGTGTACGAATTTAACGGGTGCTTATTTCACGGATGACTCATCTGCTACCCTCAAGGTGAGACCAAAAATCAGTTTTTACAACGTACCATGGAAGATTTGTACCAGGCCACTTGTCAGCGGCGCTTGAAGTTAGAACAGCCAGGACACCAAGTCGTGGAAATGTGGGAACACGAGTACGATCACCGATTGAAAACGATCCCGAGTTTAAATGGATCGTGGAAAGTTACAAGTTGGTAGCCCCACTGAACCCGCAGTACAGTATGTACGAAGGACGGACGAATACCACCTGTTTGCTGTACCACGCCGAAGAGGAGAAAGGAGAAGAAATCAAATACTTGGACGAGTGTTCGCTGTATCCTTATGTGTGCAAATATTGTCACTTTCCCGCAGGTCACCCGCAATTGCTAACGGAACACATCGACTTAGACAACATCCGACAATACGAAGGATTGATCAAGTGCAAAGTCTTGCCTCCCACGAACTTGTACCATCCCGTTTTACCTCATCATTGCCAAGAAAAGCTCATGTTTCCTTTGTGTCGTACTTGTGCCGAAACGTGCAACCAAGACCAGCCTTAGCAGCACACCCAGAAAGAACGCACTTTAGACCACGTGGAGAAAAACGAAGGAAGGGTGATCGTTTGCAAAAGTTATGTTGAATTGCTTGTGGGGCAAAATGGCACAACTACTGTGTTTACCCAAGATAGAGTATTTGTCCGATCCCTCCCGCTACATCCAGAATATTCACGACAAACTAAAGCAGTGAAACACGTGGACGTCCTTCGTGAGGACTTGATCTAAGTCAATTACGAAGAAGAACTGGACTTTGTAGAAGCCGACGAATTTGGAAATGTCATCATTGCGGCCTATGTGACAGCCCATGCTCGCTTAAAATTGTATGAAGCTTTAGAACTGTTAGGAGATCGTGTGCTCTATTTTGACACGGACAGTTGCATCTACATCGATCGCCTGGGTCAACCACACCCTGTCATCGAAAGAGATCGTTTAGGAGCCTGGACGGACGAGCACCCCAACGACAAGATTTTAAGTTTTTGCTAGTGGCGGTTCCAAAAATTACGGTTACGAATACCGGGACCAACAAGAGGAAGTGCACACCGAGTGTAAAGTGAAAGTATTGACTCTCAATTATCGCACCAGTCAAGTGGTGAACTTTGGGATATTGAAAGAAGCCTTGTAGTCTGGAGAGGATCGAGATTTTAAAGTGACCACCTATTAGCCTCACAAGACTGTACGTTTAGCCACACACCAAATCGTCAGTCGGACTTTGGAAAAAGTCTATAAGATGATGTACCAAAAGCGAGTGCGGCTTCCCAATCACTTCACTTTAGCGTACGGATAAACTGATATTGGCTAGCATATAAAAAGGGAAAACTCCAAGACTGATTGTTCATTGTGACTACAAATACCAAGCGAGAAAGATGAATACTTCCACACAGCAAGTATAAAGCGAGAGAAAACTCGAGTGCTATGCTGTGCCTTGCGTTTGTAGGGATACCGTACGTTGTGACCTCAGCGATTCAGTACCACCTCGTGGAAACTTGGCTAACTTTGCTATGACTACTACTACCATACCTACCATGGAAAGTGATGCTGTGCGTGTCAAATCTGACGGATGCGAAAGCGATGCCACTCTTTATCGTACACCTTTTCACTTTACTGGTGTTCATTGTCAATGTCTTCCTCCACGCGAAACCATGCGTACACCACCCTACATATGTCATCGATCCCTGAGCAAACTCATGCGGATTTTACCGTACCGTCATCGAAATGAACCTATGAAAGAAGAATATGATTTATCTGTGCGATTGCCTGAATATTGCGACTTTGAAAGTCGATTCCAAACCTTTCAAGGAAAATGGCCTAAATATCTGGGAGGACCTACCCCCGAAGATTAGCCAGAGCCGGAATTATCTACTTGGGCGAAGGTGATAAAGTCAAGTGCTTCAGTTGCGTTGTGTCACTTAACCAGTTGGATCAGAAAGATTCCGCTTACTTCGAACATGCTTGATGGTCTCCACACTGTGACTACCTACCTTTAGTTGAACCTTAGTAATCTCTGGATAGATACTTTACAAGAGAACATTCGTGGTTTGCCTGTGGAGTTGAGAGAACGCATTTACCGAGAGTGTGTGAAAATACAAGTTCAACGCAAAGAACAATTGTATCCGTTACGTCACCGATGTTTAAACCACAGGTACCTGAATGCTATAAAAGGACAGATTCTGATGAAAGTGTTCCAGTGGTCAGACATTGATCAACTACTCGTGGGCGAGAAGGATTGGTTTCTTACTGATTCTTTTTACTACATGGTAGACTTACTGCAATGAATTCCAGAAGAAGAGTTAGAGGGTTACCAAAATCGTTTACACAATGTAAACTTAGTTCAAGAGGAAACTTCTGAACGGTGTGTCATGTGCAAGTTAATGACTAAACAACTTAGATTCGCCACTGGAGTACGATCACCTCTGTGCAGAAAGTACACTTATTACCTCCGACAAAAGAAAGACATTGCTGTGAATGTCTAGTTTAGAAGAGAACATTAAGAATCTATCTCTGGAGCTGAGACAACACATCTCCTGAGAGTTTGTCAAAATACAAGTCCAGTGCAAAGAACAAGTGCATCCTTTACGTCACCGATGTTGGAACCACTGGTACCTGAATGGTATAAGAGTACTGATTCATTTCAAAGCGTTCCATTGGTCAGACATTGATGAATCACGTGAGATTCATAAAGGTTGGGATGCCGCTCATTCTACTTACAAGGTGATCCTAATACACCGAATTACAACGGATGAGTTAGAGGATTACCAAACTCTTTTACACTAACAAATCTTAGTTCAAGAGAAAACTTCTGTACGAAGTGTGGTGTGTGAGTTAGTGACTAAACATTTTTGGTGCGGTACTGAAATAAAACCGATTCTGTTCAAAAAGTACACTTATTACCTTACACCAAGAGGATATAAAAACTGGCTACCATGCCACGACCTTTATCACTCGTAATACAACAGATTCCGTGGAAAGTAGTCAATGACAGTATTAAGACTGTGGTTGATTACCAACTTTTTTTACGAGCACTGTATCCGATGTATTTGGGTCGTCGTATAGTGTGTGTTTTAGTGACTTCCTTTCTGGGATTTCATTTACCAGCCGATTTCATGTGAGCTTGGTACGATCTGTACTGTGAGGTACCACCAAAAAACATGAAAGTGGTACCTTTAAATGTACACGAGAAACTCATTCTGTTAAAAGCCTTGCGCTTTCATCTTGATACTTCTCGACCTCTACGGGAAAAAAGATTCGTCGACATTTAGGCACTAAAGATGTGTATGATGATGTGTGAGTAGCTTGTGACTTATACCCTCACTAGTCAGATGTACGTGACTGGAAAAGTCTGGGCTTCGAGGCTTGGACAAAAGAAGTGGCCCACTATGCCTAGGATTTGTGATCATAAATTCAAACGTCCAGTGAAAAAAGTAACTTTTAAACCTGTGTTAACTGCAGTGCCAGAAGAACCTGACACTGAGGAAAACCACTCCATTCAGGACAGGACTGTCGTCAAGATACCCGATAGGTCATTCCGGGAGGACCCCTGCGTGACTGTGCCAAGTGTAGAGACTCTACTAACATTACAAACTGTCGCTAGGGCACCGCACCTTGGTCACCAAAAATGTTGTACAGTCACTTGTTTATATTCCACTTTGATCATTTTGATGTGTATTTTATCCATGTACTTAACCATTTGCCTTTTATGTATTGTTACAAGCCAGGGGTCTTTGCTTGACCGAGCGGTGTCAAACTCTGGCGCGATCCCCGCTAGAAGTCATATGTTTACCCCAAATTTCCAAAGACTTCTATACAACTTCAGTTGTAAGTTAGGAAGCCAGACGTGTCCATTCTATACATAAATTTTACTCTAATCAATGTAAAACCACAGATTTCCCAACTTGCCAAATATCTATCAACCGCACGTTTGCATAGTTTCCCTTCATCAACTTTCCGTACCGTCAGCAGTTCACGCCGTGGAAACTCTACAACTATCCCCTAACTAAGGGAACTATTTTAACTACGCCACCTTAGGCCAGTCAGTCCATGGTTCCAAGGCACGTTACGCCAATACAGCTACATCACATTTGCCACCATGGCGACATAAACTGTATCTGCAGAGTCCCTTCTTGTTTATCCCATTGTGTAATTTACCGGTTTCCTACCGTAAATACTGCCACTGCAGTCACAACACCAAGGTACACTACTAGATTTTATTAGGGACTACATTATGACAGGGACAGTAATGCGGTTTGGGTCTGAATTCACTACTAATTGACCATGGCATCTTGGAAACTCACTAATACTTTCTCTCCGTGACGTTTGCTCCTAATAATTCCTTAAACGGGGCGCTATAACCAAATGCGCATCTCCAAAATTTATTACAGTATTTTTGTCTTTCGTGTTCACACTTAAAAATGGTTTTGCAATACACGTGTTCTGAAAAAAAGTATAAAAGCTCCTGTCTTGTCTGTCTTCGTGTCAAAAGTGGCATTCCCTACACTATGGCTACCTCTGCTGTCTCTGCTCCCTCTTCCTCCACTTTCAAAGTCATCGACGAAAACTTAGATCGTGCCAGTTGGGAGGCCTTGTATCTTCACCATCTCTTTAACATGTCAATTGCTTGACCGAGCGGTTCAGGCGAAACCGAATTTGTCAAACGGTTGATCGAACATAAACATCATTTGATCGATCGTCCACCTCAACGTATCGTGTGGTGTTACAAAGAGTGGCAATCTGCGTACAGCCTCCTGCGAGTAAGTCACAGCGATTCCATCTTGCATGTGGAAGGCATTCCTAGCGAAGAGAAAGGGATCGCGTCTGACCCCAGTCAAACACATCTGGACATCTTTGACGACATGTTAGAAGAAGGCGAAAACTAAATTAAACTGTAATTTGCGCGCAAAGGGCACCATCGAGATACCATTGTCATTTACATCACCCAAAATTTGTTTCAACAAAGTAAAGCCCATCGCACCATCAGTCTCAATGTTCCTTACGTAGTCTTGTTTAAAAGCCCTGGGATAAATCGCAAATGCAAGTGTTAGCCAAATAGTTAGGAACACCTTGGCTAACACATGCGTAAGACGATGCCACTCAAACCCATCTCGCCTATTTACTCGTGGATTTAAAACCCGCCACTCCCGATTATTTGCGATTTCGTACCCATCTGTTTCACCACTGGTGCCAAGACGGAGGTCATGTCGTGTACACGCCCCCGTCGACTTAACAACAACAACAACAAAGTCTATAAAAAACCTCGGACACTTTGGGGCTGTCTCACACCTCGTCAACATGACATCCTTTCAGTCTCATCTTCCTGTCAAATTGATTCGTGTCTTGTACGGCATCAGTCGCTAAAAAATCCACAAAGACGTGCTCATGTCTTAGAAGCCAGTCTCAGATAAATAATACCCTGGTTTACGGTGACAGCACGTCAATTACTGCAAGACATTATTCACATTCCACATCAAACCAAATGCTTTTTTGAGAGAAACAAAGTAACCTTGATGCAACTGGCAGATCCTCGCATCGACACTCAAACCAAAAAAGCAAATCATTTTGAAACCTGGAGGTAGCGGTTCTCTAGGAGGTGTCATCATTAGCTCCCTCTTAAAATGAGATCCTAATGCCCCCAAAGTTCTCCCCAAGAAAAAAGCCCCTCCCCGACCAAAGGTACCCAGAAGAAGAAGAAAAAGAGCGGTGTCAAGACCAAGTCACAGCCACAGAAAAGAAAAAGTCCCCGGAAAAATAAAAACACCCAGGAGACAGCTTCTACCCGCAAGAGAAGTACTTCGGCCAGGGTGCAACCTTACATTCGCAAACCACGACCTGCAGCGACGGTGACTGCGTCACCAGTAGCCTCAGGTTCTTCCACTTATCCGTTGCTGGTGATGCCAGCCAAACCCAATTTCACACCTGTTCTTCCCAATTTGATAAAACAATGGAAATCCGTGTCTCCAAGAACTTCTCCTTCCGCGGTGACACCCTCTTCCTCTTTAGCTGCAGTGGCAGCTGCTTACAAAGTACCTGCCCCCAAAATCAAAGTCCAAGAGACATCGGGCATGTTACAGAGTTTATTGGATTTATCTAAGCAAGAACTGTCCCGATTTAGTCCGTTTCGAGCGCCTCCACGACGCGTGATGCCTGTCATCAAGTTGATAAGACGTAAGACAATCAGTGGCGACGCATTCCAGTATAAAAAAAACCTGGGTCAAACGATGGGGATCAATGTTGTTGTGTTCCTTAACGCCCGAAGATGTCTCCACAAAAAAGTGCACACCACCACCATCATCGAAGTTTTCCTGTCCCAAAAAGAAAAGGAAAAAGGTAAAGTCTCGTCATCCGAAAAAACGCTTAGCCAAGCATCGTCGAAAGAAAAAGAGTAGCAACCAAAAGGGAGGATTTTTTTTTATGCCTCTTTGTTATCATAGCTTCTGAGAAGTACTCCTGGTTTATTAACACCAGCCCAAAAATAAGATAAAAGGACACATGTCAAGCGATGGACTTCATTGCATTTTTGCTCCTGAACCAAAACGGATAACTCTAAAAGAAGTGCACACCACTATCTTGCCAAAAAAGGAAAGAAAAGGAAATGACTGTCTCCTCGTTTAGCCAAAGATTGGGACATGATGTCCGTCCTGTCCAAAGCCCCTCCACCCATGCGAAAACAACTCATTCAAACCGCCTCCAAAGATGTCATCCATACAGTGAGCGAGTGTTGTCTGAATGTCTTGAAAGGAACGAAACCTTTGTCTAAACACCAGAAAGAATGCTTAGCCAAACATCGACACGTTCTTTGCCAAATGGTCCAAAAGAAAATACCCATCCGTCAAAAGAAAAAGATTTTGGTGCAACGCGGAGGATTTTTACCCTGAGAGGACCTCTTGTCAAAGGAATAGCGGGTGCCTTGTTGGGAAGATTCCGGGGAAGTGTTTTACCCATAGGTCGAAGACAAGAAGGAACAAGAACATAAAAGAGACCTCTGGAGTCAAAAGATCTCAGAAGTGACCATCGAAATCTGACGGAAGGACGAAAACTGGCTTTAGTGCCTTATAAAAGATGGATGAAATAACATCGTTGGCAAGAACAACAGACACCGCATTTCCTTCCCAATCCTCATTTGACCGAAATGTCCCAGTTACAACACGAATTGCAATCGTTGATGGATCTCAACGATTTACCAGAATCGGAAAAATCGCAACGGTATGGTCAGCTGTTGCAACGACTTCAACTCTTTCACCAGAAAGCTTTAGACGAAACAGCTCTGTCAACTCTGAAGGATTTTAAAGCCCTGATAAAAGGTCCATCACCACCACCACCACCCCCAGCGGTCAAGAGAGACGCAGCCCCACGGATGCGTGAGGAAGGAGAGGCACGAGAAGTCTTTCGAACACCGTCAGCAGCTCCCATCCCTAGCAAGATTGCAGCGTCCTTGTTGACCCCTTCCCCAACACCCCAACGAGAAGAACTTAACGCTTGGGTTAAAAAGATGTCCACTCCTCATTCGACAGAAGTCAAAAAGAAAGAAGGGAAACCAGAAGTGGAAAAAGAAAAGAAGACTAAAGCCATCCCATTACCTCTGCCACCACTACCACTACCCTAAACTTCTTCTCCCGTGACACATCAGACACGTAAAGCCGTTTCCAAACCACCACCTCGTCCCATCCAGAGTAGCGTCAGTGAAGAGTGGGTAACCTATTTAAAAACAATTCCTGATGGAGGTGTTAGCCAGCATTTACTACGATCCCTCCTATCCTGCAGGATACGGAGGAGTTTAGAAATTGTATCGTGCTGCCAAAATCCAACTAAAAAGTGTCCGTTTACCTCAAGTGCAACGTTGGTTACAAGAATAAGCCACGTACACCTTACACAAACCCATTCGACGAAAATTGTCCAGAAGTCGCACCCGAGTGGAGGGCATCGATTATCAATGGCAAGCCGATTTAGCCGATGTCTCTCATTTGGCCACCTACAATCGTTGCTACAAATATTTGTTTTGTGTCATCGATGTCTTTTCCAAATTGACTGGGTCGTGCCATTGACTTCCAAATCGAGCAATGAGTTAGTGAAAGCTCTCAAACTGGTGTCGAAACAAAGTGGTCGTCACCCTCTTCAATAGCAAACCGACAAAGACACCGAATTTCTGAACCAAGCTTTCCAAAAAGATTTTAAAAAAACGAGACATTCATTTTTTCACTACCAAGAATCCCGAAACCAAAGCCAGCATCGTGGAACGTTTTCAACGCACCTTGAAAAAACCCATGTGGAAATATTTAACTCATCAACACACTCTCAAGTACATTGACGTCTTGCCGCACCTGTTCCATGCGTACAACCAATCTTACCATCGGAGCATCGGACATCCCCCTCCCCCAAGAAGTGACTCCCGACAACGATGTGGCCGTCTTTGAGCACCTGTTTGGTACGTCCCCGACTGTGATTGTCCCCAAGAAAAATGATGTGTTGAGGACGCGAGATTGGGTGCGCATTGACAAAACCTAACGCGCTTTCAACAAAGGTTTCTTAACAAACTGGACCACCTAATTGTTTCGTGTCACTGGACGAGTGCCTGACAAATTGGAAGACATGAACGGGGACGTGTTAAAAGGAACGTTTTACTTGCCCGAGTTACAACGTGTAGGCAAAAAAGAAGACGAAGTGTACGACATCGAAAGCATTCTCGACCGAAGAACCCGTAAAGTGGGAAAACGACCAAACAAGTCAAAGTACGTTGGAAAGGATATTCTCCCAGTTTTGATTCTTGGATCGACGCTTCACCAGTCATCGACTATAAAAAGAAGTGAGCATCATGTCCTTCAACACAGCCTCACCGCTACCACAGCAGTGACCACTCCTTCACCGAGTTCTTCTGTGCAAGATCTACAAAAACAACCCTTGTGGGTGTAGTGTGGAGAACGTGTGCCTAAAACGCAAATCGTCTTTTCCTGCCAAATCTTTGTGGTGTATTGTGTCATCGGTGCTGCCATTGCCAATTTGAGTTTACAACAAGGAGACAAAGAATTGTGGATCATTTTATTGAGCAGTTGCATCGGTTACCTTCTCCCCAATCCGTCTCTGAAATACTCTGACGGGAACAAGGGGAGCCTTGTGCCCAACGTCAGTCACCCTCCCAACAGTCATCACTCCAACAACAATCCTCTTTTAGACACTCATCTGACTTCCAGCGACCCCTCGGACAGCAGAACTCTGGAATTATGAACAACCAGTTTGACTTCACATTACCCATTGACAGCTCCTTGGATGTGTTTCCCAAAAACACCTTGTGCTGTTTCACGGCCAAATTACCTCAGGCCATCCAACATGAACACGAAGCCCATTGGGAAGTGGCATTGGTTAAAATCATTCACAATATACAAATCTTAAACATCACTGAAAATCAAACGAAGTTTTGGGTCGAAATCAGGAATACACAAGTACAGGAACACTTGGATGCCAATGATCCTAAAATTTTGGAAGTCAAAAAATTCAACACAAGACAAAACTCCCCTGAACAAGTATGAGATGAAAATTCCTGCAGGCTATTATTGTAATGGTCAACATTTGGTGGACACGATTGCCATTATTTTCGACATTCAGTTTGGCAAAGCCCTGACCAGACAGAACAAACCTGTCACCATCGAGTACCATAAAGTGGCTCATCGTCTAATGATGAAATTTACGGATGACCATACGTTGTCCATTACATCACTTTTAGTCCTGAATTGTTTGAGATATCGGGTGGAGAGAAGATCACCTCAATTAATGGAAAGGCTTCCCCTGACATCAGCATTCTTAGCAACATCAGATTTTTAAAGTTATTTCGTTCCCCGGCAGAACTGAACCAAGGATCAAGTTTCATCTTTGTGTACACCGATGTGGTGGAGTACATGGTAGTGGGACACACCTCCGCACCGTTACTGCGAGTCATTCCTTTCAAAGTGGATTCTTCCACGACCACTGACGAGGAAGGTGGAAACACCAATGACGTTCACCGCGATGTTTGTACATCCTCAATATTTGCCCGTCAGTAAGTCGTATTTCGACACTGTCAACATCGCTATAAAAGCAGATCTGGGACAAAACATTCCATTCACCAAAGGAAAAGTCACGGTGAAACTCCATTTTCGAAAACGATTCTCTAACGATTTGTAAGTCACGTATCCTGTGTACCGAGGAGTCGCTCGACAGCGAGGACATGGTTTAGGAGATATGTTGAAATCGGCGTTCGTTCGGTGGCTCCCGTTTTGAAACCGATGGTGACACGAAGATTGCACGCCTTGATAGATGCCGCTTTGACGCAAGGCAAAAGAATTTCTTCAAAATGTCATCATCGACAAACAAAGCCCCAAAAGAAGCTTTCATGAGAGCAAGCAAAAATGTCTTGCTTCAAACGGGCAAAGACATTTTGGGCCGACAAGAAACTCTTATAAATGCCCCGGACGCTGCCGAGTCAGTCATTCCTGCTTCCCTGACACCACAGCAAGGACAAGGCAGAAAGAGACGACAAAGACGCCCCTCTAGAGGACTTCACACCTTCAGAGCTAGAAAGACGATCAAGAAAAGAAGAACAGTCCGAGACTTAAACGTTTTTGATTATTAAGTGACAGAGAGAAAGAAAAAATGATGCACCGAGAGTCTTCCGCATGTTCTAAGTCGGAACTGGATCTGTTTACCATGCCACCCACCATGATGACGATGCAAGAATCCCAATGGGTAGAATTTCATCCTGCCTCCTCTTTGACGGATTCAGCTCCCATCTAGTTTGAAATCAAAGGACAGTCCGAAGATTACATAGATCTGAATAGCAGTTACTAGTACCTGAAGGTGAAAGTGATCGACACAACGGCGGACGATCCCGATCTAAAGACTGATGAGGTAGCAGCAATTTCATGCATTCCTTATTCAGAGCAGTGGATTTGTATTTAAATAACATACTGGTCATCAGCAGCATGGATACTTACCCTTACCGAGCGTACCTAGAAAATCTCTTGACGTACGGAACAGAAGCCAAAAACACCCATCTGGATGCTTGCGTGGTATGGAAACCTGATGATAAGGACCAGTTCAACGAGCTAGATAAAGACAATGACGGATTTATTGAACGTGAAGAGAAAATTGCAAAATGTCGTAGTTTAGAAATGATGGATCGCTTGCATTTGGACATGTGGTTGCAAGTAAAATATTTGTTGATCGGAGTGGATGTCCGTCTGACACTGAATCGCAGGAACTCCGCTTTCCATTTGATGGCTGGAACTGCCGATTACAAAACCAAAATTGAAGAAGCCAGACTGTACGTGCGACGCGTGGAAATGTTAACCTAAGTGGGAAACGACATCAGTCACACTTTGAGCAGAACGACCGCCAAGTATCCGATACGACGCGTGGAAGTGAAAACTTTCACCACTGCCGCTGGACTCCGATCCAAGATCGAAGATCATCTGTTCCAAGGACAGTTACCCAAACGTTTAATCATTGGTATCGTAGATAATTCAGCCTTCAACGGAGCCCCCAAAGAAAATCCTTTCGAGTTTAAGCACTTCAACGTGTCCAAGATCGAAGTCAGCCGCTATGGCAAGACCTTTTGTATCAGACCCTTCGAACCTGACTTTCAACAGAACAATCACTTGAGGTCGTACTTGTCCCTGTACGAAGCCACCGGACAGTTAGGGATTAACACCAGTCACGGTATTACGTACGACGATTATGCAGGAGGTTACGCGATGTGGGCCTTTGATTTCACTCCTGACCAAGGCAGCGAGGAGGGACATTTCCACCTGATAAAATCCGGCCAGATTCGTGTGGAACTTCAGTTTGCAGAAGCTCTACCCGACACGGTGAACGTCATCTTGTATACCGATTTTGATAATACGATATAAATCAACAGTTTGAGAGAAGTCACTCTAGACTATTAGAAGCTATGGAAGACTCTTATCCCTCTTTGAATGGTGGAGAATCTTTGGAAATAGAATGGGAGGATAACGTGGAAGCAGAATCCAAAGACAAAGAAGAAGAGGACGTGGTGGTCATGTCCAGATGGCCAGAACAAGAACAACATTTAGTCTCCTGTTTTGCTAAATACCTGATAGAAATAATTACGGAATTGACTAAGAAAGATTGCTATGGATGTCAAAACGATCATCCCAGTAAAATTCAACACGATAATTGTCTGATGATGAGTCAAGAAGAAAACTAGGATGAGTATCTTGATGACGCTTGGGGTCTCATCTCGGAAGAAGCAGTGTTGCATCAGTGGTATAAAGACTTGCGTGATCATCCCTCCCCTCCATTGACCGCTCTAAAGATCCATCGCATCGAATCTCTCTTGACCCAGAGTACGGATACGAAGCGAAGAGACGATTACTTGACTGAGATTTTCAAGCAAAAAGTCAGTATTGAATTGATGACTTATCATTATCTGTCAAAGAAGAAAAAGAAAACCAAAACAAAATGGATACCTGGGAACTGTATTACCGTTTGAAAAACGGTTCGCACACCGCTTTTTGGAATCCTGTCGTGTGCGCTAAAGATGAACTTCCTCATCGCAAACCTCAAGACCATCAAGCTTATGTCATCAACATGGACGACACTCATCTCCCAGGAATCCACTGGGTAGCCGTCTACTTTTCCCACGATGCCTGTGTGGAGTATTTTGATTCGTATCGATTACCGCCTTTGGAAGACGACATCATCGACTTTATGAGAAGATATGCACAGACGACTCGCTTCAATAATGTGAAATTACAAGGCACAGATTCTATGCTGTGTGGACAATATTGTGTGTATTTTCTTCATCAACGAAGTCTTGGATATCCCTTAGAACATTTAGTAACTTATTTTGATCGTGACTCTATTAGAAACGACGAAAAAGTTGATAGATGGTTTTGTGACCATTATGTATATCTCTTGTCTTTAGCTAGGAAACGTAGCATACATCAATGGCCCAATGACTTCCATCAGCGGAAGTCTAACTTAACTTCACAACGTTTCAACAGTGTCAAAAATAGTTTGTTAGAAAAATTGTTTTATTATTAGTTGTTGGTTGTTTGTTAGTTAAGTAAAAAATTTGTTAGTTAAGTAAGAATTTGTTTGATGTTATATGAATTGTTAGTTGTTTGTGAGTTAAATAAAAAAAAATGTTGTGTTTTGAAAAATTGTGTCTGTCGTTTGTTTCCAAAAAAACACTATGACTATACCTGCTCTTTGACTTCTCTCTATCCCTCACCATATGATCAGCTCTATAGCGTTCCTACCCAACAAAAATCGGATGGGTGTTTTCTATCGCGTTCGCGCTTGAGGTATATAAAACAGTTCATTCTCCAGTCTGACCATCAATTGTTGACTGATCCTCCTATGAAGATGTGTTCAATGCTGGCCACGCTGAACGAAGCTTGCGTGAATTTAAGTGTAAGGCAAAAGCTGATGCCGAAGCCTCATGAGATAGAGATTGTCAGGATGCTGAAAGTGTCGAAAACCTGATACAAGAGCTCTTCAGAGATGAAATCAAAAAAGATCAAGAAGAGTGGACGGAGAGGTATTGACTTCAGAAGTAGTGAGAGCAACAACAGCAGCATCAGCAGCAACAACAGGAACCAGACAGAGGCTTTGCAGACTGCCGAGTAGACACGAAAGAGTTCTCCTTGTATTTCCGAAGAAGCAGACTCTATCCTGTGGGAAAACCTGCAGGCAGACGGGGACAAAATCTTAGAAGATAAGAGATTGCCATAACCCTTCGAACAAAACAGCCCTTTTCAGGGCTACTCCAACACTCTAGAAAAGAGATATTAGTCAAATTGCCAAAATTTGTGTTTGTAGTTTAAAAAATAGAAGTGTTTCTATAAGCACTTCGTTTCTCTCGCTTGTCAGATAGTGTATCTGTGTGTGTGTGTGTGTGTGTGTGTGTGTGTGTGTGTGTGTGTGTTTAAAAAATAGAACTGAGCCTCTAATCACTTCGTTTCCCTAGCTTGTCAAATAATGTGTATGTGTTTGTAGTTAGTGTTTGTAAATAAAAAAGTGAGTGAGTATTTCTTTTAGGTCCGCGCATTTCATGTGATTGATGGTAATATGGGTATTGTTAGTTAGTCCTCAGCGAAGAGTGCAGCAGCACACACTAACAGCGCTAGCGATGGAAATAATAATTCCCGCTCAAGCATTGAGTGAGATACAAGGCTTAAGCCTAACCTCGCAACCGGCTGGAGTTTAAGAGCTCAAAAGAAAAGAACGACCTTGCTCTTAATCTGGGAGAATAAAGAAGAAACTTTCACAAAGAACAAGGCTATGAATCGGAGAAGCGGAAACAAGCACCGACAGAGGGAGCAAGAAATGCACACCCAGTCTGGGAGCATCCCGCCAAAACCGACTCCTGAAGTTAACAAACCCCAGCAGTCGACCCAGCCTAACATCCAGACAAAAGAAGCCCAGCTGACGGTCGAAACTGCCCAGGCACAGGACCACGTTTCGGAAAAGCAACAACAACAACAATAAAAGGAGACTTATGCGAGCAAAGTTACCCATAGTTCCTAAGAAACGACAACATGGCAGAAGGTAACACGTGGGTCCCCACCCACTCGCACATTAGCAGCAGACCTACAGCTATCTTCGAATAATGAAAGTCGCGATAACGAAGAAGAGGAAAATATAGTGGAAGCAGAAGTAGCAAGGCATAGAAAGAACAGAGAGGCATTCCAATCTATGGAGATAGAAGCACCGTTGGACGACCTAAAAAAAAGCAGGAAGCTTCATCAGTGCGGTCAAATATCTTGCTTGGAGATCGCTCACACAAAGAAGCCTAGACCTACACAATGGCACTTCGGTGTGAGAATCCTCTCACAATACTACAGAAAAGCCTACCGTCATTACCCTATACATAATCTAGTTGACGCTGCTAAATACCTGTGTGAAGTGCATGGGTACCAGGCATCTCCCGAACAATTAAGGAAGGACTCACGCTCTGTGGAGGAAAATAGAGACATGGAAACCGACCGCGGCACCTTCGACTGAAATGCAATAATAGCCCTTTTAAGGGCTAAAATTGCCTATTAATTTAAGAGATTCCATTTTGGCTTGGAATCCTGATTCGATTAAACCAGTACACCTAATCTGATCATTTAGTTGGCGATCAAAATTACAAACTTATAGCTAATATTGACTCAAAAAAACAAAAAACAAAAAAAAATGTCACTTACACATGTAGCACAAAATTGTTCGGGAATTATTTCACGTACACTTATGTACTATAATTAAATTCGATAGTTAGGTCGTAGGAAAATTTTTTCATAACTATTTGAGAATTTGGATAATTGCAGAGGTGGCTTAGACACTATTGGTATTAGGGCCCGTCCATTAGTACAACTGGACTAAATCTGACCAATCAAGTGCGGCCTTGCGTTTGAGGGCGACAACATCCATCCCACACCCCCCGGTCACTTTCCGCCTTTTCCTCGACCAGAGGTAATTAAATAGTGCGACCATCGCACAAAAACGCGGGGTTGTAGTGGCACCATTCCTACAACCCTGAACAATTAAAAAGCCTGACATTCAGGCACAAACTAGTCGCGAAAGCACTAGCTTGCGCATGCGACTATAATTCTTCTTCATTCATATTGTTAGTTTTTGCGTCAGGGGATGTTTTCCTTCACGTCCTTGCTTCAGACATAAATTGCAGAGTTTGTCAGTCTGGCTACCCCATCGTGCACTCGTCAACAGTGACAAAATGAGTAGAATTTCGAAATTACTTGAGCTTCAGATAAATTTGGAGTATGCCAGGCACCTACTAGATGAGCTGACCATGGAGGCTATAGCAGAAAGTGCCAGGATAGAGGAGGAGGAAGAGGAAAAAAAGAAGAAGGAAGAAGAGAAACGAAATTACACCCTAAAATACCTCAACTTATACATCCAAAACAATCCAATCCAATATGTCAAGGTTTTAAGATTCTTGTGTATGTACCTAGAGAAACATCTCGGTTGGAAGCAACACATCACCAATCTTATAAATAGTTGCAAAAAGTATCTAAACCTAATGAGTAATCTAAAAGGAACAACATGGGGATCAAGAAACACTAATTACCCTATACAGAGCCCTCATTAGGTCAAAACTGGACTATGGATGCCAGGTATATAAACAACTCAGCCTGCCACCAGCTAGTCAAAAAATTAGACACAATACAAAGAAAAGCTCTAATAGTGTGCACAGGAACTCTCCCATCAACATCACTAGAAGAACTTCAAGTCCTAAGAGGAGAACTCCCACTTACATTAAGACGACAAGAGCTCTTACTAAGATATGTAACACGGGTAACCAGTCACCCAATAACACACCTGACCAGAGTGGCAATACAAAAATGTAATATAGCCATCAGCCGGAAACTTGTTCCAAATAAACCAGGTGGGAAGATCATACACGATCTTGGCAAACAACTCCCAATAACTGAATGTCAGGCTGAACAACTAGTATACCTTGACCAGGCCCCCTGGACAACTCCCAAACCGATAATTAACACCAAATCAACTGAACATGGAAATAAACTTGACCAAGAACAAAAACTGAAAATAGCTGTAACAATGGATATACTTGACTCCTACTCCAGTTTTGTAAAAGTTTACACTGACGGGTCAAAAACATCAGAGCCACCCAGGACGGCAGCAGCCGCAGTAATACCAGAACGTAACATTCAAATTGGAGCCAGGATACCGGATTACTGCTCCATATACACTGCAGAATTCTTGGCTATTGTGGAAGCTCTGAAATGGGTTAAAATCAATAACATCAAAAAATCAGTATTAATAAGTGACTCGCTTAGTGTCATCACAATCATAAAAACTAACAACTCCAAATCCAGAAAAAACGTTGTAAGACAAGCAAACGTACTACCAAAAGAACTTAACAACAGCAATCAGTACGTAGAGTTCGTGTGGATACCATCCCATATAGGTATTCTAGGAAACGAAACAGCTGATTTGACTGCCAAACAAAGATTAGAAGACCCTATTCCCACTCCCTAAAATAGTGTCAATGAAATAAATAGTGTTATTAGAATACACATCAATGAAAAATGGCAAAAACAGTGCAATCAAAGCACAAAAGGACGGACACTCTACGCCGTTTTAAGCAAAATAGACAGGACAATCAAACCACCGAAGGTAAATACTTTAGATAAAAAACTAATAAAAAGAATAAACACCGGAAAAACCAAACTAGCAAATAGTTTCGGAAAATACATTGGACCAACACATTCCAACATTAACTGCTACCACTGTAAAACACCAAAAGATTTACATCATATATCCAATATCTGCCATAAATACAAACACGAAAGATCTATTCAGCCTGACGCAAAACAAAACTGGATCCCCGAGTACATACCCAGAACTTTTAGGAAAACAAAATCCAAACATCATAACTACTTACAAAAATACCATAAAATTTATCAATGAAGTAGGGTTCGCAAATAAAATGTAAAATTTCAAATATCCTAAACAAAGTTGAAATAAATAATAGGAATTAGCCAACCTGATGTGGGCGGATATCTTTGATATGTTAGCTCCGGACCTGATTACTCAGCAAAGATATGTCACACGCAGGGCCGCCACCACCCCACCCAAAAACTATATATATATATATATATATATATATATATATATATATATATATATATATATATATAACATAATGGCTGAGCCCAATAAATAAGTAAATTAACAAGTAGCTAAAGCATTCCCATTTTATCCTCTACATAAAACGTCCTCCACAAATTAACAATCATTTATCTCTGTTCTTAAAAAAAAAATCTCTTTCATTTCCCTCCCTCCCTCTTTACTTAAACTAACCCTGTCTAATACACCAGTTAATTCTAACAAACCTACCCTACTCAACCAAAGATGACAGCCATTCCAATATGAATTCATAGTGACCCCAAAACCTAGTCATTATAAGGTGGTCCGAACACCAGGACCATCAGGGCCATCCGCATAAAATGGCAACGAAAACCTAAATTAGAAACAACACTAGGGCCCCAAGTAGACACATATAAGGTGGTCAAAACCCTATAACCATCAGGCCCCGCCTGCCTTGCCACCCTATATCCTCCTTTTCCCCTACCAGACATCAAATTAACAGCGTGCAATGCGCGCATAAATTTTATACCAACCAAACCTACACACACGACGAAATATATGAGTGCGTGAAGGTACTACTCCTACTCATCACATAATTTGGTATAAGCAGACTGCAAGCATGAGTGCGTGTTGGGTACATTTTCCACTCATGCCTGCCTTACAGTCAGGTCGCTTGGAACCTACAGGTCCGCGACCTGAATGGGGAATTTATCAGCAGTCCTTGAGTACATAAATGCCTTGGGGAAGTGGCTCTAATTCCTTTCCCCAGGATATATATCATCCTGCCGTGCAGGAATAAATCAGTGGTACATGTACAACTGTACGAAAACCACTTAAAATCAAAATCATCATCATCATCATTCGCGCCATTAGATGAGTGTGTGCTGGGTCCAATCCCACTCATGAAAGCCTTCCAGTCAGGTAGCATGGAACTTACTGTTCCGCTACCTGAGGGCTAATTTAAAAGCTCTCTTTGAGAGCATAAAAGCCTTGGGGATGAGGCTCTTATTCCTTCCCCCTGGAAAATTTAGCAATCCGCTGTGCGGACATAAACCAGTGGCACATGCCCGTTAGGGCGCACGCCACAGTAATTTAAATATCTATCTCATTCGCGCCATTCATTAGCGCCATGGAAGTGGGAGGGAAAGCCACGCAGCTACGGAGAGACAGAACCTAATTGCCTAAAGCTGCCTGGAATCAATAACCAAAACTCTAATTACAATTCCACCTGCTAACAAGTGCAAGAAACTACCAAGACTCAAGAATAAACATGCCAGCGATAAAGAAATAATTTACTACAGCGACGAAGAACAAAGAACAAAGGAAGGCCTGCAGCATTAGCAGCAGGGAGCCTAGCCGCAAGAACAAAGACCAGCTGCAGCAGCGCGACTGGTCCTAATTAACCACCACTCCGCCTTACATACTAATATGTTATAAGGTAAGTAGTATATAGACATTGACTATTTTCAGGTTTAATCCTACGGGAAATTTACATTGTGCCCCTTTCTTCTTTAACTTTTATTAATTTAAAATTGTTGTTCTTATAATAACTAACACACGCTATTGCTAACTACAACAATACTTGCTACAATGCTTTAATAATATTAACATCAATATCATAAATTCATTACTGTCGGTGCTGTATAATTGTAAAATTATAAACTCAACTTTTATATCATAGAATACAATTTTTAGACTAAATTCACTCCAAATATTTAACTACTAATCAGAATCAAATTTATATAACTGAATCCACCACATTAGAAAACCAACCAAACAATTCAACTCCCAATTAAAGTTGACCTTATATATTCAAAACGAATCAGCTAAAAAGCCAAGACAAGCAAACCGAAGAATTCAACTCCCATTTAGATTTGACCTTCCATATCGGTAAGAACAAGATAGAAACCCTAACATACCCAGACTTACTGGACCAGCTACAACGTTATTGACTCGAATGGGCCTAAAACAGGTGCTAGGTAAAACAAACTAGCAAACACCTGGGTGAAATCATTGAATCAATAACAACAAGCATGTGTTGTTAAAAAAAAATTTTCACCAAAGGCAGTTCAAGACAATTGACATACTATTTATACTGACAAACAACATAACTAAACATAATTAGATCTATACATTAATACATAGAATTACAATTAATATTAATATCTAAATAAATAATCTCTTTTAAACACAACCATATAACTATACATATACTATCAATTACCAAATAATTAAAACTACAAATCAGGTCAGGTAAAGTATAGAATCAAATCAGGTCAGGTAAAGTAAGGAATCATGTCACAGGGCACCAGAAATAAAATTGCCCTCCTCACCAAGTCTAGCATGGAAACCACTAAGCAAAACAGGCTTAAAAAAAACAAAAGAAGCTAGCCAACAACAAGCCAGCAAGTAAATAAGTGCGGATGGTAGTACAATAGAGGAACTCCCCAAGGACTCTGTAATTGGAACCTACCTAGCCTCCCCTTCAACAAAGGAAATGACTCAAAGAGACTTGGAAATTCAGCCACGCATAACCAGAACCACAAGGGCTTCTATCAAAAAGGAAAACACAACAATAATAAACTTGGATGATGCTATAAAAACTAAATCGAAAAAAAAACAAACCGAATCAACATACAACTGCAACCGAAACAAAAAGCTACAACCACAAACCAGGAACCCGACCACAACAACATAACTACAACAAACAACACAACGGAAAATAAGGAGACCAACAACAGGTAGACAACAACACCACCAATAACAACCGCAGAGGAGGAGGAGAGGGTTGACAATAAAGAAGCAGCAACCGTCATCAAAGAAACAGCAACTGTCATCGCCGCAAACAACAACGCAACTGAAAACAAGGAAACTGACAACAGAATAACAACAACTACACCAACAACATCCACAGAGATGAATAAAGCTGACAACAGAGCAACAACAGCCTTTACAACACCAACAACAAATACCAACTACACAACACCCAACACACAACAACACCAGGAGACACAGCACAGAATAGGACAAGAAACAACATCGAACAACAAAGAAGATAACACAGACATATGTACTAACCAAGTACTGATGGACAACACACCGACAACAACCACACCATCAACATCACCTGTACAAGCAAAATTGATTGATATTCATCACCTTCAAGATACACAAGATAGAATGATGGACAGGTGTTGATAGACAACAGGCTGACAACAAACCAAACATCAACAACACCTACACATGCAACGTTCAGCAACCTACAACAAGATACACAATACAAAATGACTGCAAGGGAACAAGAGAGTGACAACAATACCACAAAGACCGCATCAACATCAACAGTAACAACAACAACCACTAATACAACATATAACACCCTATGCCACCAAACAACAACTACAGCTCCTAAATACATTAAACACTGTAGTCAACAAGCAGGACGATCTGAACACATAACGGCAAGGGAAATGGCGGAAATAGAAAAAGCCGTCCAAGAAGCAAGCCAGGAGGTACAGGAAACAACAAACAATGCCTACTGTGATAAAGCAGAATATAAAGAAGAAAAGCTCTTACAGAAAAAGGGAAGCAACCAATGAAAGCAAAACAGAATATCAAGAAAACAACCATGCCCAATGACAAAAGAACAACAGATAAAGCAAACCAGACAGTTAGAAAACAACAGCAAGCAATATAAACAACATAGACATCAGAAACAAAAACAACATTGACAACATTGACACCAAACAACCAAAGCCAAAGGAAAATAAAATCGTCGCAAATAAAGGAAACCAATATCTGGGAAGATCAAAACCAGCAAAGTACAGCTATCACCCACCAGAACTAACAATATTTATCAGCAGCACCAACCAAAGATTCCTTCGAATTAGCACCAAAAGCCTAGCAACAACGTTAATGCAAAACCATAATGGCATGTTTCGTATCATCAGACCAGAGACAAACATCATCATCTGGTGCAACACCGCACGCCAGCTCGCTAAATATCTCGAAATAACCAACATAGCGGGTATAGATGTCACAGTCAAAAGACACCAGGCAACATATAAAACACCTACGAAGGACACACCAACGACCACTAACCAAAACGCAACAACGGCCACTAGCAAAACAACAACGGTCAATCGCGAAGGAAAAGAGAAGGAAACTCCAAGCTGTGGGTTTAAAGCCATATTAAAACTAACGGGCACACATATCTGGAAAACCACATCAGATATAGCGTATGACCTAACGTACCACAACATTCAACACAGAAGAATTACGAAACTAAGACACAGTCAGGGAAAAGAAACTTCTGCGGTACTGTTAGAGTTTGCTGAACCACCACCAAAGATCATCAAGCTTGGACCACATGGCAAAACAATCAAGCTGCAAAAATATATCAACCAACCCCGCTTTTGCAACATTTGCCAACGCTGGGGCCACATCACCTCACGCTGCATATATCATACACGATGCTACAAATGCGGGGCAAACACAATGGAAAATGTGCTGCAAAAACGAACAATTGTGCCAACTGCAGAGACAATCACACACCATACTCTGCAGAATGCCCCTATACTATAGCGGAAAGAAAAACTATTTGTAAAGGGTTGTCGTGTGTGGTGCCCTCTCTGTTAATTGATTTGGCGATCGTTATCTAGAGGATGACCTCCCTCAATGTTATTGCCCAGTGTGAGTGGGTAGATAGAATATTAACAGAGAACTGGGCGAGACTATTGAGAAGAAATAAACAAATACGAACCCCCTTAAACAATAAAAAATAAAATAAATTTTAATCAATTAATACATAAACTAAAATTGCAGTTTCAATCCAACAGATTTACATTGATGAAATTTAATAGCAGTGTTCAATTTATGGATTCATTCATCATAGTAAAGAGTGGTGAAAAGCGTACAATGTCCACGCCCGATTTGCATCACCTAGCGTCGTTCCTCTATTGACCTTGTGTATTCCACGTATAGCGTGTATACTTGGTTCTTCCTCTGACCCTTCTATTCCGAACTCTCTATTTGCGGACTTCTCTCTTGGACTGTCCTCATCGTGTTTTCGGGGAGGGATATAGGAAGCTGTTCCCTTAAATGACAAGATCACGACTAAAGCTCTATGTGTATCACCACCTATCCGTATATACATATATATAAAATTCTCTTACTTTCGTTATTCAGAAACGTAAATAGCTATCCACACTGCATAAATTCTGACATAAGATGACCTTAACGATTAACGGTCCTTACAAATTTAATGTATTTAAAGTAAGATACCATCGTTATCTCTAGTTGCAAATGACAGTTGCAATATACATCCAAGTCTGACCTTAATTAAACAGTTGATCGCCCTCGCTCCCCACGGCGATTGACTAGAAATACAACCATACTGCCGTATATATCTGCATACGCTACTATGCGTCTTCTTACTTTAACTAGTCAGTTCCACTCAGTAAGATAAATGCTCGATTACTATTGCATAAAATTCTAGCTTACAGTAACCAATAACCAGCAAGATCATTTAAGCATTACACAATCATATATAAATATGCAATTATCATTAACTCACGATAAACAGTATCATCCTACTGACAAAGGAAATTAATTCATATAAACATAAGAAATTCCACATATTTGAATATTTGGATTAATTCATAAATCCCTATGAAATTCTACACATTTGAATATTTGGATTACATCATAAAAGTCTATGAAATACTACATATTTGAATATTTGGATTACATGCAATCCGTCAATTCTATCAATGAATTAATAACTGTAAAATTAAAGAAATAAATTGCATAACAAGTCTTATATATCTTCAGATTTCTATGAAACTGAATAAACGATACATAGCATGGATCATAAGCATATCAAACACATTTGCATAAAACCAAACAACAAAATAGAAAATTACATGGAAATTAAAATTGCGCACCTTAATGCTGTTTTCTTTTTCACACAATCATGCGTCCTAGCACTATAGCCTGTCTTTTCCTTTCAAGACAGCTATCTGGCCTCTTTACTTGTCAACGAGGGAAAACTCTTTACTTTAGGTTTTCCACCGGGATCGAACTCGCTACTCTCAGGAAAATTTCTGACTAAATTATTTTGACTAAGGTCGGTAAATTTAAACTCCCATAACTTCCAAAGTGTACGCCTTAATTTTAACTGACCAATCGAAAGCAACTGTTCTTAAATTTTCCCAAAAATAATCATGTCTTTCATCAGATTTTGACAGCCTAGAATACGATGCAATCAACTTACTTTTGCAGATCAGTTTTTTGACATGAAGTTCTCTACAATGGTTATGACTGGTAACCATTCTGTACTTTCCCATGATAGCGTTACGCTCAATTCTACTGAACCTTAACGCAGGTCCTTTTATGTTTCAGAGATGAAATAAGGGAAATATCAAAGCGACCTTTCTCAAAGACTTTTCTGGCTTGACTATGATAACATTTTAATGCACAATTTATTCAACTTGAAGATTCAGTACTTTTCCAAAATTCGACACATTACACTATTCAAATCATGGAAGATAAACAAATCACATACAACCAAGCCAAAAAGAACATAAAAGTTTAAACTCAATACAAACAGTGGCTCTACCAAAATCTGCGAACACAACACAATCAGTCACAACTACCCCGGAAAGAAACAGGACAACGTCCACTCGACCTCAAACACCACCAGCTAAAAGAACTGATAAACAAAACCCCGATACCTCACCCAAACACAACAAGCAGTAACCAGAAAACAACCAACGCATAACCAGGGAAAATAACACCCATAGCGCGGGAGAAGAGAATAAACAAAAACCAGATACTTCACCCAAACACAACACAAAACAACCAACAGGAAAAGAGGTGCATATTGCATCCGATGATTATCTCGACCCTACCCTAATAACTCAATATTTCAAGGAACTACGAGAGGGAATACAACAAAATACTCACCATAATCAAATCAAAAAGCAAGACTTCTTTATATTGCTTTTCCGACTACTAGAAAAGATTTTTCCCAAGGATAAGTAAGGATAATTAATCTAACTACAACTTTTCTTAATTACATAAACAACATACTTGAACAATGGATACCAACAACGATACAAATTATGCAACAAAATTCATTATATGGCAATGGAACTGTAGAGAGTTATTTTCAAATCATGGAGAACTGATATCAGCAATTAACACTGCCACCAATAAACCTGACATCCTTTGCTTACAAGAGACACTCTTAACTGAAACAAGTAAGACAATACCCAAAATAAAGGTCTACGATGTAAAATTCTATAAACACAGGAGCAACGGGGAAAAAGGAGGATGACTTGCCATTTATATACAAAATACAATTACAGACGTAGCAGAAATAGACACCAACGTCGACTTACATGGCAATCTGATAGAATACCAAACAATCACCGTCAAAGTAGGACAAAAAATTAAACATTTATAACATATATGACCAGGAGGGAATAATGCAAATCCCGCCCAAAGCTATATAGAAATATTTAAAGATATGTGTATAAACCGCATCATCTGTGGTGATTCCAACGCACATAACACAGAATGGGGTGGTGACCTTAAAGATACAAGAGGGAAAAGCATCGAAAAATACGCCAGGGAGAACCAACTAATAATATTAAACACAGGTACACCCACCAGAATAGACCCCATCACCGGAAAATTTACAGATTTGACACTAGCAACACCATACCTTGCACAGATCACGGACTGGGAAGTGCTACAGCAAAGCACATTAGGCAGTGTCCACTTCCCGATATGTATTACAATATATTTACAAAGTTCAAAAGAGCAACAAAGAAACATACAAAGATGGAAAACAGAGAAAGCTGATCGTGACCTGTTCCAACAAATTTTGAACAAGACACAACTAGAAGATCTGCATAGTAACGATACCAACCAATACTACAACAACATAACCCATTCAATAAATGGAACAGCACAAAACAGTACACCCAAAACAAGCGTGAAAATTGACAAAAATAGTATACCATGGTGGACTGACAACTGTCGAATTGCCATCAAGGGAAGAAAGGCCCTCAACCGCTTTAAACACGCAAAACTAGCTTCGGACTTCATGGTCTACAAGGAAAAGGAAGCTAGCACACGAACAGTAATAAAGGAAGCGAAAACTAATTCATGGCGCGCATACTGTTCCACTCTCAACCATCGTACCAACTCCAAAGAGGTCTGGGTAAAAGTCAAAGCCATGAGAGGGAAGGTCCCAACAACAACACCAAAAATATCAGGAGCCGACACCAACCTAGATAAAGCAGAACAATTAGCAAAACATTTTGCTAATTCAAGCAGCAATAGCAATCACTCCCAAAAGTTTATGGCGCAAAGACAAAAACTGGAAAAGGAATTCCCTCACCTATTCACAGACCAAACAGACCAAACCAGCAATGAACCACCACTAAACGACAGTTTCAGCATTGACGAATGAAGAAAAGCACTTATTTGCAAACAAATCCACATTCCCAGGGGAAGACAACCTAGGCTATGACATCTATAAACATATTCCAATAAATATGCCAATAATTATACTTGATATGATCAACTTAAAATGGAAAACTGGAAACACCCACACTGTGGGAACAAGCAATAGTCATAGCCATACCCAAACCAGGGAAAGACCCCAAAAGCCTAACATCATACCGGCCCATCTCCTTGACTAATACCATCTGCAAAGTCATGGAGACAATGATAAACAACCGACTAAAACACCACCTCGATAAAACCATCTACTCTCTGAAAACCAAAACGGATGTGGAAACAAACGTTCCACCCTTGAACAACTAGTTAGAGTGGAAGCCAGCATTAAACTCGCCTTCAACGCCAAAAGGAAAAGAGATAGACACTTAATTGCAATATTTCTAGACCTCGAAAAAGCATTTGATGTAGTCTGGACCAAAGGCCTAATCTCCAAATTCAACCAATATGGCATAACAGGGCGCATGCACCGATGGATTTCAAACTTCCTAACGGGGAGACAAATCAAAACCAGAATAGGTGACGCACTATCCGAGACCTACACTCTGGATAACGGAAGTCCCCAGGGAAGCGTGAAAAGTCCCACACTTTCAATATCATGGTCAACAACCTTGGCGACCATATTAACAACACAATTGATCTATCCCAATTTGCAGACTACAGCGGAATTTGGAAAGCAGGCAACCCCAACAGCCAAAACAAAATCGATCAACTACAACGGAGCCAAGACCTTATCGGCAAATGGGCAGATAACTGGGGATTTAAAATATCAAGTACCAAAACCGTGGGAATGCTTTTCTTCCCAACGAATACAAGACTTACCGTATACCCCAAACTATACCTACAGGACGCATTACACCAATCGAATTCGTAAAAGAAACATACTTCTTAGGAATGCTACTGAATGAGACCCTCAAATGGAAACCACACATAACAACTTTAATCCAAAAATGCCAACAAGACCTCAGCCTCCTAAAAAGTATTAAGGGGACAACATGGGGAGCGGGGGACAACATGGGGAGCTGACCAAAAAACACTGCTCATGCTCTACAAATCATTAATCAGGTCTAAACTGGACTACGTCTGCCAGGTGTATGCCTCTGCAAACAATAATTTACTCCAAACACTAAACAACATACAATACAAAGCGCTCAGACTATGCACGGGGACACTACCTAACATCTCGATCGAGGAACTACAAATACTAACGGGAGACTTGCCACTGAGTTAGACGAGAAGAACATATATTAAGATACGCCACCAGAAACTCAATCCACAAAGACACCAACCCAACTAAACAGACGATCAAAAAGTGCAGGACTCCATTCAGCCAGAAACCAGTTCCAAACCCCCACCAGCAAGTAAAAAAATACATACACTTTGTGAAGAAATTGAACTACCAGGAATTCAAGCAGAACAACACAAAATTAACGATCCTACTCCTTGGAAAAACAACACTCCCAGAATAAACCTGATTGCCCAGACATTTGGATCCAAGCTACAAAATCCATTGAGAATGCTAACATAAATCCACAAAATCATCGATGAATCATACTCTGACTACCTTAAAATCTACACAAACAGATCCAAATCGAAAGAACTACAAAGAACAGCAGCTGCAATAGTGATACCGGAACAACAAGTCGAATTTGGCGCTAGAATTCCGGACGGTTGCTCCATCTACATAGCATAATTCTGGGCAATGAATGAAACACTTAAAAGGATCAAAACCCAAAGCCACAGCCAGTACGTCATTATAACAGACACTTTAAGCGTACTTAAATCCCTAGAGACTGGCGCATTAAAAAGCAGAGGCAATATGTTAGACGGAACAATGCTATCCATTAGAGAGATCGAAGAAAACCAACAAAACATTGAATTCCTATGGGTACCTTCACACATCAACCTGACCGGAAACGACAAAGCTGACCAAAAGCCTGAACAATATTATAGAACCTATAAACTACAGTGTTCATTAAATATATAGTCAGGTAAAAATCAGAATAAACAAGAAATGTCAGCAGCTCTGGGAAAATAACAACAAAGGCAGACATTTATTCCAAATACAAAAAGAGGTCACCAGAAACATCAAGACACCTAAAGACCTGGAAACCACCGACCTCAGAGTCATTAACAGGATCAAAACCAGGAAAACTTTACTAAGAAACAGTTTTGGAAAATATCTCAACAAAGAACCGAATCAAACTAAAATCTGTCCCCACTGCCCTGTACCAGAAACACTGGACCACGTTTTTAACAGCTGTCCCAAATACCACAATCACCGAATTAACTTCCAAGACTACCAAAAGAGGATCGGATCTTCTACGACGTACCCTGAACTCTTGGACAAAGTACATAACAAAAACATTGACACCACATATAAAAATATAATATCGTACCTTAAACAAATTAATAAGCACGGAGAAATATAAACACACCTAAAAATATAGCTGTAACAACAAAAAACAAGAAGGACTATAGCAGCAGGATAAGACTACTAGCCAAAAGGCAAGTCCATAATGAACTCCCACCTCACACGACTAAATCACAAAAAAAGAAAAATTCTTTTTATACACATACTCAAATCAAAACACCAAAAATTAAGTACAATTAAATGTAACAGGAACATAAACCAAAAACATCAATAATTTACAAACGTGAATGGGAACCTAAATAGGAAACAAAAGAAGAGAGAAGAATCATTTTTAAAAAAAATACATTTTATTTTTTTACTATCTACATATCTATTTAAATTTTTTTTTTTTTTCGTTGTATGTTACCAACACAATACTAAAAACATAGGTCTGAGTAAAATAAACCTCATATATAACTCTACAACTGACCCCAAAAATAGTGGATATAAGGTGGCTAACCCCGCCATCAGGCCAGGTTGCACAAGGCGACAAAGACTGGTAATAGATCAAACGAACACCACAAATTTTAGGCTCCCCAACCACCCTAAGGCTATAAGGTGACCCAAGCCCAGTCATCAGGCCCCCCGCACAATGCGGAAATAAATAAACAGCAGATGAACAGTTCCCAAATTATCAACACACAGCATGTAATCCCACCATTGTCTCTCAGACCAATTACTCTAAATAATACATAAATACAACAAAGGGGCACAATGTAATGGTAAAACCTATCCATAACCATTAAACAAAGAGGTTTAGGCAATAAGGACGAGTCGCAAACATCATGGCCTACAGCAATGGAAGTCGAGTCTAAAGCAAAAACATCTAACTCCAGCACAAAGCTACAACAGAATGAAAACTCATCAATAGAAGACCAACAGGAGAAAGAGAGAAAAAAGAAGACTAGACACCGACTTTCAATTGCCTGGTTATACGAGGATCTTCATTTGACTATCGAAGTTTTCTTTTGATAACAGCTCTATCCCCAAAACCCTAATCCGATCCTTTGGATACCACCATCAAAATTAAAGACCTAAAGTAAACAAGGCGTGGCACAAACATGCATAGGGTGCCTGACATCCAGCTGATTGGTACTATTTTGAAATCCAAAAGTACACCATGTACACAAAATTCCAACTTTTCCTAAAAGTTGTAATGAAATTATTCAACTAAATAAATTTGAACAATTAGATGGGTGGCTTACACACTATTGGAGTAGGACTTGTCCATTAGTATAACTGGACTGGATTTGATCATACGCGCTCTGCCGTTTTGGGGCGTACCACTTTCCGGTGGCGTTATGCGCATCCAGCGGGTCCCGTTCCTCCTTTCCTCGCCTGGACATGCCAAGAATTGAGAAATGCGACAATCGCATATGCAAGCGGGACTGTGATGGCATCGTTCCCACAGTCCCGACCAATTGAAAATCCTAACCATCAGGACTTAACCGGTCGCGAAAGCACCAGGAGCATAGGCGACCTTAATTCTTATCAGATCAGATTCGCGCCATTCAACACTGAATAGCAAAAGAAGATGGCTTGTAACAAAATAAACGTAATGAAGACACTGCAAGAGGCAATAGATGACATGGATATGGTGGAGGAATCTTTAGTGAGGATGCAGTATGACGAGTATAGTCCACACAGGTTGAAGATGGAGATTAACAATTTAAAAAAGATGAAGGAAAGGTTAAGAGAATTAATGAAACAAGTAAAGGAGGAGAAGGAGGATGAAGAAGATAGAATAAGAATGAGAGCTTGGAATGAAAAAATAGAAAATGAAGAGGAGAATGAAAAGAGGAAAAAAGAGGAGGAGGAGAAGGAGAAGGATGAAAAGGAGAGGGAAAAAAAAAAAAAAGAAAGAAAGAAGAAATGTAGGAGAGAATATAACAAGTTGGTGGAGGGAAAGTAAAACTTAGAAGACAAAGAAGAAGACCCCAAAGGCCCTTTTCAGGGCCACTCCATTACCTCGAAAAGATTTACTCTCTTTGCCATATTTATGTGTCTTTGTTTCGTGCTTGTTTGTCTGTTTGTTTACCCGCCCCGCCAAGCGTTATTATTCGTATAGTTTCACCGCTGAACTAGCTGAACTTACCCTCCACACGTTACCCGCTTTTTTTCTCCGCTGTCACTGTTTGCTATTTGGCTCGAATGAGGCCAGCCACTTGCAACATTGTTACCAAGATCCAGTAACGTGACGTAATCACTCCTATTGTCCCCATACAAACCCAACCTATGTTAACTTCCCCTTGTCGCTAAACAGCCCCGGCAATATTCCCCATGTTAAATTCCTGTTGTCGCTAAACAGCCCCAGGGATTTTGCCCATGTTAAATTCCTCTTGTCGCTAATTGTGCCCACGACCTTTTTGACTGAGATTTCAATGTCGCCAAACAGCCCCCTATCACTACTACTGCTGCTGCTCTATGGTCATAAACTAAGTAACAGAAAGAAGCAAAAGCAACAAATTTTGTAAAGCTTAACAACTTAATTATCAATATTATACAATGACAATTTAAGAGGAACTTACAGTATTATGAATAATGATTATATACCAAACCAAAATAATCCCGAAAAAGTTCCATTAAAGTCCAAACGAATGAAACGTTCCACATAATTTCAGATCCACGAATATAAGGGTCCACCAGCAGTCCTGACGCATCAAAATAGCGTTGTCCATTACTCCTTTGAATAATCCACAATAGTCCCAAAATAAAATTACATTCCCATGAGAACTTATATTTATAATGAATAATCCAAACAAAAGGATTTATTTTCCCCTCTCAAATAATATCTAAACACAACATAAAATACGTCTGCAGAATTGATGTTACAACAAGAATACAAGTAATAAGAATAAGAAAATTGTCCAACGACTGGTACTTATATACAGGCGAAAAGGGAAAAACACGCATACTGTCACTAATAATACCTGGTACTTATATACAGGCGAAAAGGGAAAAACACGCATACTGTCACTAATAATACCTGGTACTTATATACAGGCGAAAAGGGAAAAACACGCATACTGTCACTAATAAAACCTGGTACTTATATACAGGCGAAAAGGGAAAAACACGCATACTGTCACTAATAATACCTGGTACTTATATACAGGCGAAAAGGGAAAAACACGCATACTGTCACTAATAATACCTGACAAATCGCAAATCTAGAACTCCACGATTTAACCCATCCAATGAAAATGAACTTAATTCTTCTAAGATACCACCCAACCGACCTGTCCAATGGGAAAAAGCCCGAAACTCAGAACTGATGGGGAGGTTAACACAGCGTAAAACTTAAGTATGGAATACTGCCCGACAACGTGGTCTCCGCTGACATAAAAAAAAAAAAAAGAAGCGAAGACCTACTAGTTGGTTTAATGAGTGTACATAGTTTGTTGATACAAAGTAGGCCCAAATACAATATACTATTCTAAGTCACACCTTTTTACACGTGCGTGCAATATCAAGGTGTACATTATCGTAGAATACTGCACAATTCTGACAATGTAAAGTTAACGGAGAAAAAAAAAGGAGTATAATAAAATTAATAATAATAATTCCTGACCGATTTCAAACACAACTTAGATTACGACATCATCGGCAGTATGGAGGCCACTGCTTCTCACTGTGTAAATATTTTTATTGGCTATGTTTGAAAATGTATATTTAATATCTTTGTTAATATAAAATATCTTTAAATGGGCTGTCATGTTTAAAAGTGTTATTTCGTCTTTTGTGGTTTAGAAAACAAAGTGCATTGCAAATGGAAGAGTTACTTCCCATGGCAGCTCTTCCGGGCGTTAATTTACCCCATAAAAAGAAATACAAGAGCATATAATAAATAATCAGTCGCGAAGCACTCAGTGCATAGGCGACTTTAATCCATGGATATACATATACTAAATGTCTTTTGTTTTTGTTTCTTGAAGATTTAAGAAGGGTGCCTAGTATACGTACTTATATATTATATTTTTTTAGCGTTCTTTGGAGTCGTTGTGTGTTTTAAGTAGGTCTGAAGGTGTTTAGTCAGACTAGCGGTCAGTTAACTTGACACGAAACTACTGAGTATACTCATTGTGAATAAATGTAAAATGACCTATTTTCAGCTTTTGCAGCATTATTTTACACCCGAAACTACTTAAAATACTTTTATTAGACCGCATTAGTGCAGTTTGATGTGTTTTGCGGTGAAAAGACATGCCCAATTAAAAGCGAGTTATATATATATATATATATATATATATATATATATATATATATATATATATATGAAAGTACCAAAAGTATTTGCCGATATTATGTATTTAATTTAACTTGTAATAATATAGCTGTTGTCAGACTAAAAGCAAAAATTCTTAGCTGACTGTCTCTCATAGCCATGTGACCCTCTTCCTGTACATATCACAGGGGCTTGTATCGTTGATTACAATTTACCTGTCATACCATGGGCGCCCGCAGCATGAGTCAAGGGGGGTCACGCGACCCCCCAGGAAATCATACTGCAAATATATATATATATATATATATATATATATATATATATATATATATATATATATATATATATAAATTCCGACAAGTTTAATCATGCAAATGAAGCTGAAAATATGTCACAAGATTCTGTTCAAAACACTTAATAAATATTAGCTTTAGTTTCAGACTGCTTCTTATACTAACTCTCCCAGCTGTGACTGACTGACACCCCCCTGAAAATCCTGACCCCCCCCCCTGCACAAAGTCCTGACCCC
>JAECUM010019279.1:0-62020 GCA_016617855.1 Megalonaias nervosa | reverse complement strand
TACTAGTAATAGTAGCTAGAAAGGTTATTAGTAGTAACAGTAGTAATTAATTAGGAATATTAGTGCTTGTAGTACTAGTAGACTAATTAGTTGTTGTATCAGTTGTAGTAGGCTGATTAGTAGTAGTATAATATTAGTATTAATACTAGTAGTAGTGGTAGTAGACTAATTAGCAGTAGCAGTTGTAGATCGATTAACAGTAGCAGTAGTAGGTCCATTAGAAGTTGGTAGACCGAGTAGCAGTAGTAGACCGATTAGCAGTAGCAGTAGTAGACTGATCATCAGCAGCAATAGTAGGCCTATTAGCAGTAGCAGTAATAGGCCTATTTGCACTTGCAGTAGTAGACTGGCAGTAGTAGTAGTAGACTGATTAGCAGTAGTAGATTGATTAGCAGTAGTAGACAGATTAGGAGTAAGAGCGCGACTAGCAGTAGCAATAGTAGACCGATTTGCATTAACAATAGTAGACTGATTAGCAACAGCAGTGGTAGACTGATTAGCGGTAGCAGTAGCAGACTAATTAGCAGTAGCTGTAGTATACCAATTAGCACTATTAGCTGTAGTATACCGATTGGCAGTAGTAACAGTAGTATACCAATTAGCAGTAGCAATATTTGACCAATTACTGATTAGCAGCAGCAGTAATTGACCGATTAACAGCAGCAGTAGTAGACTGATTAGCAGTAGTTGTGGTAGAGCAAGCAGCAGCAGCAGTAGTAGACCGATTAGGAGAAGCAGTAGTAGACGGAGTAGTAGCAGTAGTAGACTGATTAGCAGTAACAGTAATTTACTGATTAGTAGTAGCAGTAGTAGACTAATTAGCAGTAGCAGTAGTAGACCGATTAGTAGTAGCAGTAGTAGACTGATTAGCAGTAGCAGTAGTAAACTGATTAGCATTAGCAGTAGTAGATTGATTAGAAGTAGTAGAGTGATTAGCAGTAGCAGTAGTAGATTGATTAGAAGTAGTAGACTGATTAGCAGTAGCTGTGGTAGACCAAGCAGCAGTAGCAGTAATAGACCGATTAGCATGAGCAGTAGTAGACGAAGTAGTAGTAGCAGTAGTAGACTGATTAGCGGTAGCAGTAGTAGACTGATTAGCAGGAGCAGTTGTGGACCCATTAGCAGTAGTAAACTTATTAATAGTAGATGTAGTAGTAGTTGGAAATAACGGGTTGATATGATAGTAGTAGTATCAGTAGCATTTGTAGATTGATTAGTAGTAGTAGTGATAGTAATATTAATATTGGTAGTAGCTGTGGTAGGCCTAGCTTAATTAGGAGTAGTGGTAGTTGAGATAGGCTGGGGTTAGTTAGGACTAGTAGTAGTTGTTGTAGTTGTGGTAGGCCGGGCTTAATTAGGAGGATTCGTTCTTGCTTTGGGTTATCGCATGTCTGGCCTATTGAGTCAACCCATGACATCACGTGTGTGCTAACTGTATGGCCCTGACTAGAAATCCACTGCAAGCATGTGATAAGGCTGCACCCATGTTATTCTTTCAAACAATAACGAAGTATATATATATATATATATATATATATATATATATATATATATATATATATATATATATATATATATATATATATATAGTCCAGATGACAAAACAGGATTTCGAAACACACTTGGTGGTTTATAGTTCTAGGAAAGGAACATTCAATGCTGCTGATTGAAATTGTCTTTAAAAAGGAACCTCCACTTGATTCAAGCTAGAGAGCTATGACATACCAATCAGCACAAATTTCATTCCTTTTAAACACGATCCGTACTTTTGATATTTTACCATGATTAAGATAGAAACTAGTCAAACAAAATCAACACTCGTTTTTAATTAACTCTAGTAGAGTCAGTTATTACTGTGACTTAGAACTAAAACGAAGGCAATACTTGTTTTAAAAGATCTTCCAGAAAATCGGTAACAGGAAACCAATATAATAATAGTTTTACCATAAGACAGAAATAAGTCAAACAAAATCAACACTTGGTTTTAATTAACTCAAACAGAGTCAATATTTTATGCTGGTTGAGACAGAAAATAAAACCACTACTTGTTTTGAATGGTCTTGCAGAAAATCAGTTAGACAAAACAAATATAATAATAGTTTTTGTATTAGGGGATCCTATGACCGATAGTTCTATGACCAAACGTTTTAATGACTAAAAAGTTCTTGTGTCCATACATCCCATGACCAAATACACTATGACATTAGTCTCATCACCCACTATAAATGCCGATAGTGTGCTGATGCAGTGTAATGTAGTGCGATGAAGATTATAAAATATGCATAAGTAAAAATATCTTTCAATCTATGGCTGTCTTTGTCCTCCATGATTGCATGAACAACTACATTGTAGATCACTATTATCGTGCTTAATTAATCCATATCAACCAAACTCCACCTCATTACTGTGAAACTTCTTCAATGTCCATTGTTGTTTGAAATTATTATTATTATTATTATTATTATTATTATTATTAGTAGTAGTAGTAGTAGTAGTAGTAGTAGCAACAGCAGTAGTAGTATTTGTAGTAGTAACAGTGGTATTTAACAAAATCGATTTAACGTCAAAATGCAGCTTTTTGTTGTTCCATATTATATTTTGTAACACTCAATAATATTTTGAAAGATTAGATACACAGTTTAAGATTTACTTAAAACACACTTCCCAAAAAATGTTCACATTGCAGTAGAACCAATGTATTGTTTTTATTTTAATAGTGGATTTACAGAATATGCTGTCAACAAGTTTGCGGATATGTCGAAGGAGGAATTCATGGCCAAAATTCTTATGGTCAGCAGACCTTATCCAAAACATAACAGAAATAGGTAAGTTTTAAAATCATCGATTCATTTCTTTTCATTTCCTTCTTTCATTATTTCTGTTAAATGCAAACATTCTTAAACAGTGTAAACCATAATAGGTTAAGAGAGTTAACTGATTGAATACTATGTGAATCATGTCACGCTTCGTCTCTCACTCGTTGAAACACACATATTCTTACATTTTATTTCACAGATTTAAAGGAAAAATCTATGGATCAGATAGAATCATGAATCTTCACAATAAAGTTAGCTTGGCCCTACTGCAGATATGCCCTCATTAGCATTCTATATTATCAACTGTTTGTTTTAAACTACTTATATTTTACATATTTGAATGTATTATGAATACTGAATTAATTTTACAAACTTCTAAAATCTGTGATATATTTTGTGCCTTGACAAGTAATGTCATCATCACCGCTGACTTGTTTTATTTTTATTTTCCTGCGATTTTCAAAGAAAAGGCTTGAATTATGCTACCCAGCACATCCGTACCTGCGTGTGGTTGTTAGTAAATTCAAACAACTCTTCCTAAACCTTTACAAAGAAAGATTTTCGAAATTCGGAAATGACTATGTGTAGTCTATAGATGTGCACAATGTTTCTATACATTTGAAACAGTCATTGAGCATGAAGGGTGGTGGTTGTTTGACATTAATTCAGAATAACTCACAAATTATGAGACTAACATATCTGAGAGTTTCAACACATGCCAGATGAAGGTTTGAATGGAACCTCTGTGTTATGCCCCGTGGAAGACAGTTTTGGCCCCTGGGTCACAACTTAGAAAATATTGTAATACCGTTACTATAACAATATTTACTGGATGCAAAAAAGACGAATTTAACCTCAGGGTTTATTGTTATTCGTGGGGACATTAACCCTTGGGTAATAACGAAGCAAATATTGAAATCTACACCTTAATAACAATGTATACATTTGCTCTGCATGGATAGACAAACTAATACACACAAGTGGCCTGGAAACATTGGTCATCCCTGATCCCCAAGGACTTTTTTGTCATATCTCGGAAACTGTCATGATCCTTATCCAGTAACCATATATTCACTTGCTGAGCATGAAAACAAAAATGTATATATGCACATGACATTGGCTTTGGGGTTAATCCCTACTTCCGAGAACTTATGTCATAGTTCCACAGAGATTCTTCCAAACTGAATGTATTATAGTTTGCAAACATGTCAGAAGCACTGTTCCATCTTGGAGGGCTTAATACAAAATGAAGACTATAATTATGACCAATAAATATTTCTTTTCTTCCACTACAGTGTATCCACAGAGTTGGCTAATACATTGTGCAGAAATATGATTTGAATAATCTAATTTTGATATTCAAAGAAAAGCGTCTAAATTTACGTAAAAGCATGTTTGTTAGAGTGCACAAAAGTCTGAAACGTCTCATTGAATCTTCATCATGTGACTGAGTAGATTTTAAAATATGACCAAAATATGTACAATTATTGTTACGACTCTATGGTCTTAAACTAAGTAACAGAAAAGATCGAAAACCAACAAGTTTTCTAAAATTAAAAAAAAATAATTTGTTTCCCTAGAATACAAGGTGAAAATTTAAAAAGAACTTACAGTATTATGAATTAAATCCCAAATAGTAATACAAATTCTATCACAAATCCAAATGTATGAAGTTCCAATTGAATTTCAGTGGTATTCCAAATAAGTTTAACTATTGAATGTGTTGCTGTGCTTGTGCTCTCGCATATGTTAATGTGCCAATGGCCTGGAATGTGGCGATGTGCTAAGAGTCTTTTGATGTATCACAATAATACAATAAAAAAATGTTCTTGTCTGAATTCACTACAATTCCAAAATCAATGTTCCAGTCAAAGAATATTATTGATGAGCACTTTGTATTTCCAGAGAATAATAATCTGAATAAGTAAAATCCACCCAAATGAAAAACTGAACACAACAATGAAATTGATTCTGCTTCAAGATGTTAAGGCAAGAATGAGTAGGTTATCAAGTAAACAACATTATATAAAAAGCTAAGACACAAAAATAGAACCAGGATAAGGGTGAAAATTCATTTCGAGAACATTCAAAGTTGTCAACAAGATACATTCTATCACTAAAGTTATTAAAGAACATTGTAAACATCAGGTACACCAGGTTTTTCCATGGGAGAATTCCTAGACTTGATTAAGATAAATGTTAACCTTCATTGATAATGATCATAATATTTAATATATACTCACAGATAAATATTAACTATATATTATTATTTACAAAATTAATATCCATAGTCAGAAACATAGTGAACTTGAACTGGGATTAAGGCCAATTTCAAATTACAAATATACATTAAGAAAAGCCAACAAATAATACAAATTAAATATACATAAAGATACTGACATATGTAAGAGCATGACCGTATATATATATATATATATATATATATATATATATATATATATATATAGAGAGAGAGAGAGAGAGAGAGAGAGAGAGAGAGAGAGAGAGAGAGAGATGGTAATTTGAAAGAACTGCACTGAAAGACCATACATTCAGATTTTTGTGTATTATAGATGATAATATTCTCACATGTGGGGTCTTCACATATGTATAATGATTTCCTTGTCACTGACATCATCAGCAAAACTAAAACTGTTAAGACATTTGGTGTCAAACGTATCCCCACTTGACACTGACAAGATATAACACATTTGGTATCAAATGTATCCCCACTTGACACTGACCCAGTTTGAAATTTAACTCTTGTATGTATTAATTAAACAAAAAGTCGAAAGAACACCTCCCTGCCTCACCCTATTGGTTACATATGAACAGCATATTGTCTGAATAATCCTGGTAACTTTTCCGCTCATTTTCAGAATATTACATATGGACTGGATAGATGATATTCCAGACACTTTTGATTGGACTACACAGGGAAAAGTTACATCAGTCAAGGACCAAGGTAAAAAAAATATTTAAAAAATGAGTAGTTGATATTTTTCCTTCAAATCCGTTCCTCGATCATCTTAAAGTTAGGATATAAACCAGCTACCTCCCTAATCCAGCACTACTAAACCTACGAAAAAAATTCTGTCTATATTACTTAGCCAAAGGCCAATAACTCTTGCCTATTATCACCTCTTGCCGCCACACGGTGTCGCAAGTCTTTAGATTCTCTTTGGTACAGTCCCCCGTCACTCCATGACAATATGAATTTTAACGATTCATTCAGAAATTTGGATTGATAATGTGTATTAATCATTTCTCTAAATGCAGTATCCATTATTTTTGAATGTTTTCCACAGACTTTGTCTATTTAGACTGCATGGTACAGCATGGTATCTTTGACGCATGTTGTGATTCATGGTTTCGCGCAAACGACCTATTGTTCGTTCGCTCAGTTAGTAACAGATATTCTTTTAGTGACCTATTAACACACTGAATTGTTAATGTATACATTTTATCTTTTTTTTTTATATCGTTTCTGTGAAACATGTCGACGAAGTGTAATAAATGTAACATGGTCAAGGCCAGGTAAGATACATATGAGCATTGCCATATGTGTGTAAAATGTACGTCGTCAGTATCATGCAGTGTGTGCATCAACGGTCAGAGAATGTATTTAATAAGATTTTGCAGAAATCGACCTATTGCAACACCGCAATTATTGATTCCAAACATTTTTGCCCTTCATCTCTCTCTTATTCCTTCAGATAAATGCGATACAATTAGTGACAGTCCTCCCCACCCCCCGGAAAGGCCTCTGGGCCTATAAGTCAGGACGCGGGATGGGGGTGGGACTTAAACAGATCCAATGGATCCATCCTATACTACGGTATCACCATTCATAGCGTTCCACGATCGTCCAGCCTACAGAGACGGTCGTTGAGCCAGTGCAGCCGTCTCAATCCGGGGAACTTACTTAAAGATCCATCAATTTAGCCAGACATACGGCTGTATTTCTCAGCAATTACGGAGATCGTAATGATAACAATGTCCTTCTTAAAATTCCTACGGCTACATATATTTACAATATTATGGCTGTCTTAATGACAGATCTGCCCTTTTCCTCTGGCGTACGGCTACACCTGCATGCCGGGATGGGAATTTTACTGTTAGATCTATCTGACCAGCCATGCCCACGGTGCAGAGGGTACTGACACCAATCAGTCCGCCTTCCTCACTGCTGGTAGCCGTGCCGACAATATACTTGGCGAAGACGTTGTCCGTACCTCTATGACGCATTCGTACCGTATGTTCATAGTTTACTCACAGGAAAGTACTGTGACGTATATAGAGATTACCTCACTGCGCCATTTGTGGTACCTGGGATAGTTGATGCAGATATGGAGGCAGAACCAGAACAGAACACTACACGTAATGAGTTTGAGGATACTCCAGGACAACATCCTTACTGAAATCCAACCATTGAGCGGACTGAGTTGTCGGTTTCAGAATGACCTACACCCTTCCGCTACACATGACTATAATGTCAAGGCTTTGTTAGATATCGTCGATGAAGAAGGGAATCCGTCCTTTCGGCTGCTTCTCCAGTCAGCGAAGGTAAGATGGATTAATGACCGTCTTTGTGGAAGAATCTGGGATCTAGGGAATGCTAAGACTTTCTTTTGTGAAAGCCAAGCACCAGCACTGGTACAAAACACACTCTAACGCCTTCCATACTGAACGTCCGGCTATGGATAACCATTTATCGGCTGTTTCATGTGTATATGAAGATTTGATGGTCATGTATTTGTGGCATGTACTGCTCATAAATGGTCCACAACAAATTTGCTGGTAAATGAAATCCATGAAAAGTAGTCATTAACGCGCACACCACGAGTCATCCAAACCTAATAGTAGGTGAAATCAGTTCGTGTGAAAGTGCTTGGTAATCCTCCAAGTCCTGAATGCTATTATTGGCTTTCTTCCACGGAATTTGTTGCAACACCGAGGACAAACGTAAGCAGACAGTAAGCTTTATATCCACGTTGAGTTTTGTGTCTATGATAGTTTTTCCCAAGAATCACTCTTCTTATACAGTGGAAATAGCAATGGCTTAAAAATCGAGAAATGAATTTGAGTTTGCATTGACTTGTACTTCACAAGCTTTCAGTAAATGCTTTCTCGAAAATCGAAAGGTGGATACTGAGTGTGATCTTCTAAACTAGTTATTCAGAGCAATGTCTTTGTTTTTATGAAACAGTAACAAGTTTGCGAAATGGAATCTGGTGATAAAAGATATCGAAAAATTCAGTCAATACTTCACCACACATTACGTCATGAAAGATTGTCGCCTTGATGCGATAATTCATGTAAAAGAATTTTGTATCCCTGTAAGTTTCTAAACTTTCCTGGACTTCGTTTCATGGAATTATGTGTGTCACTACCACATTGTAGGTAGAAGTTGCGACTTCCAAAATCTTACAGGAGAGAGGTACTCGTTGATGAATGTCTAACCATTTGAACATCTTTATACAAATCATCCTTTTTTAATAGTATTCAAATACCAATGGCTAAAATACCATAAAGGCTGCATGTGTTCCGTGTGTTTCCATTGAATATGTAGGAGATATATATGTAAATGCGTTCTCAATTCTCAGGAGGTACGAATTCTGTCTTCTAAAGTATCTGAAATGATGATCATATTTTGAACCGACCAAAGGAAATTAATGACAGCGCGGAGACCACCTGGCATATTCCAAGTAAGCTGTATCTGTATAATCTCATTCGTCAAAAGTCACCACAGATGAAATCCTACATGATCTCATTCTCCCAAGTAGACAGATATGGGTCTGGTTAAAGATTTAGGGGTAGGTCTTTCCAGATATTTTGGACATTTCCCTTTGAACTTTTGGAATTGACCTTCGAAGTCGCAATAGCCAGGCAAAGCCACGGGAAACGTGTATTCTTCTTTGATATGTAAATTCCGATAAGCTAGTGGTATCCAAAGCGGTTTGCAGTGCATGGTTGAGATCCACAGATAGTACACGCACGGTTTCACTTTGTCAGTAAAGCAGAAAGTCTTTCTGCATCGCTTTCGCTAGTATTGGTGGCAAGGCGCACGAACAGCATCACTTTCGAGTGCAGTAAAGGAGCGGCATGCTCATGCTGCATCGCTGATGTCGCAGGATACGGCATCACTGGTCGCAAGGCAGAACATTATCAAACTTGAAGTCTGTTGTGGGTCCCTTCAGTGGTTGCTTTGCCGAATTTGTCGTTATCGAAGAAAGTGTGTTGACCTCAAAATTGAACTTTGAGTACATAGTGTGTCGCTCAGTCGATTGCTGCGTTATTCGTCATCTTTCAAGTCGAACTTTGTATTCGCAGTGTTTTTTGAGGAACTTCTCTTTTCATACTGTAATTGATCATGTCCGTACAGTATGGTATTGTCTGGAAGTCACACTTGTTTTTTGGTACACAATATGATAGACTTTTTCTAAGGTTCGAGTAGCAATTTGGTGGTTTTGATGTAAACGTACAATTTTGTGTTGATCCAATGTTTTCACGCAAAAGTCTTGATCTTGCCGGACGGTAAAGCTTCTATCAGAACATAAAAGCTGACTACTTGACTGGAACGATAGTGGGGAGTCAGTCCAATGATTTTGTATATGCACTAGTCCATGTCGGGCTCTGTATTGGTATTCAAAATTTGTGGGGCCACCGCTAGCAAAACATACAATAGTTTCTTCTGGGTGATCGTCAGTTCATGCGGCTAAACGGTCCCCTTCTATGTCTGGTTGATCGCTATTTGAGCGAAGGATGTACTGTACATAAACTGGCTGCAGTCATGACATTTCCAAACTCGTAAGGTAGCGCAAACTCTTTCACTTCCTTGCGAATGGTTTCCACGTGTTTCATAAATTTTCCTTTGTCGTTCTTTAGTTGAAAGTAGGAACTTGGATCTGCCAATTTTTCCGTCTTGGATAATATCGGACGTTGCGTAAATTTTTCATACAAACAATTTAACATTACTTTTTCGCACGAGTCTTCCTTCTTTCATTTTCACGTATTCCAAAGTGTTGCTTTCATGAATTAGGTACCGTTCTTTGAACTGGTCTTTGCCTTTTTTGAGCCTGACACAAAGACGTAGAGCCACAAGCTTGTTTCATTTTTAGAAATTCGTTGACGTATTCGGAAAAAAATTCCTCTATTGGATTAGACGTGTTTTTGTTATGCAGCAATAAAATGCGAAATTTAGTATAATTTCAACAAGCAGTACAAATGATCTTCATCCATGTGGCAACATTGATGCCCTTGATTGCTTATTTCAGTATACGTACAACATAAAGGAAACATTGTTTTTTTTTCGACTATGATGTGGTAGCAACGAATGATGAAGCTATTTGGCTGTAAGACTTTGTATTTGACCAAACCTTCGTACCGACGAATGTGTTCCATGTCGATATGTTCTATCAACATTTTAGGGCGATTGGTAGGATATTTTTATCATATTTATACACCCAAAGATAGAAGGGGCAAACAGTGATGTATTTGATTTCTTCTCCTTAAATTTTTTCCACGTAGAGTACAGCAAGCATATTGTATTCGTTCGTCATCCAAACTGTCGCATGTATATCGACCATGTCGTAACATTCGTAAATTCGTCTTAATTCTGAATCAGCATTGAAACATGGATCTTAATCATACTCCTACATTTCTGTCACTTGGTATCCTTAAATTCCGAACTTCAGGCATGTTTGCTATGTTTGCATGTATAACTCTTTCATGTTAAACTCAGAGAAAGGACTTTAATGCTTTCGTTCAGGGAAACAAGTTGACATCCGTGAATTAAACATTCCTGGAATTTGTGCACCATCTGGTGTTTTTTTTAAAACCCCAACCATCCACCGAAAGACCTCCAGTTTTCTTTTTTTTTTTCATCGTTTCTAACACGTTGTTTCCATTTATTTCACAAAAGTAATGGAGACAGCGCAAAGGTTTGGGGGAATATCAACGGCTGACGTAGAGATAGGATCGAGAGAGTATGATAGCTAGTTTGTTTTCATGCATAAATTTTATTCGATAGACACATCCACACATTTTAGTGATGGTAAAAGCTTCTGTTAAGAGTATTGATACCTCCATGATCCAGAAAAATAACTGTCTGAATTTTCAACAATACCGTCATAAAATGTCTTTTTCAGATCGGCAATATTTCAACATTTCCTCTTAAGTCAAACGGGTTTGGAGAGTGAGATTGGTACCAAGCGCATTATGCTTCTCTTTGTTTTGTGTGCATAGGGTTGAGGTCGCACTAGCGAACATCTGGTAATGTGGCAGCACAACTTGTTTTATTAGCTTCTGTATTGCAAAAGTGCGGAAAACAGCCTTTGCCCATTCTGTCATACCAAATGTTTTACTCAAAGGCATGGTTAAATAACTCATGGAATCTTTAAACTGTACTTGTACTACGTTTATGATGTGGACGAATTTGACTTCGTTCATGATGACTGTGAGTCATTCTGTACCTTGTTCTGAATAATATTTCAAAAGAAACTGTCCATCATATTCTGAGACATTGCGAGCCACGGCTGTATCATATTGATGGCAGCCTCTGTATCGCTCGAAGTGTCTTCAGTAGGGTCTAAAATCCAGCTCAGCATTCCATCCTCCTGTTGCCTATTGTCGTTAATGTGATCCTGCAACGTATTTGAAGGAGAAAGCAAATTATGTTTCTCATAAAATACTTACCTGAGAACATTACTTTTAAAAAAAATCCCAACCACCCCGCCATGCAAATATCCTTGTTGGTATTTAACTCAGATTAAAACCTAGCGATACCTGGGGAGGTAATGGGCAAGAGTTATTGCCCTTTGTCTATATGCTATAGACCGAAAAGACAATTTTTATGGTAGGGCTGGATTCGGTAGGTAGCAGGCTTATGTCCTAACGTTAACATGATTGGGTAAGTATTCTCAGAGCAGCATTATTTACTTAAAAATTACTTTCCCTATCTTTTTTTTTATTTGCTAGTCAAACAAGAATATCCTAGACTCTGACAATCACTGGGAGATTAGACTAGAGATGATTAAAGTCTGCGCTTGTGTCTGAGTGTCGGTATTGAGGATATGCACCTACGGCCAATCTAATAATTTGGGATGATCTGTATATTCTAACACCAGTTTAGTTAGATGAATGTTTGAAGGAAGAACAGACTTATTTTGCTTTCCTATATAATGAGAGAGAGAGAGAGAGAGAGAGAGAGAGAGAGAGAGAGAAAGAGAGAAGTTAAAATTTTTGATGCTTTTAAGAACTTTTTAAGGTTTTTTAGGTCTAGTAGCTAACCTTTCAAAAGCTTTCAGTTGGAAGAGAAATACCTACCTATGTATAAGTCTGTATTCAATAATTGACTTTCCCATGTTACAGGTTACACATATAATTCTGTTGAACTTCTGTCACAATTTAGGTTCTGCTGGAAGCTGCTGGGCATTTAGGTAAGTATTCCTTTCCCATCCGTTTGTTTCATCATATCTTATTTACACTAGGTTTGGTTAGAAACTTAACAAAAATGAAAATCGGCATATCTATGTTATAATAAATCTATAAACTTTGACAAAAACAAAGTGGGTTGGGCTTACGTTTAATAAACCAATACATGACACACCATAAATATATATGTATAAATTAATAACGGTGCAAATTCAAAACGGTTTCCCAACGTGGTTGAACTGAGCCTAGAACCCACACAGAAAGAGGTGAGACGTGCGAGTGTCCTGTAAAGGCAAGTGCTTTAGACCACTCGGCCACCCGGGATCCATTTTATACAAGGACATATTGTGATGTTTGTGTTATACTTTTATATATGCGACATATATGTAATAAAAAGTTAATTAATACTTTCATAATTCTGATTAATTTATTCATACAATGAGGTTTAAATAAATCTCATACAGTTGATAGCTTGCCATTTCAGTTGCAAAATATCATATTTATCTTCCTCTATAATCTTCCTGTTCTTGTCCTTAGCATCTTTCCTCATCCCCCCTGCCAAGCACACACTCGGCCTCCACCCCTGTATTTCCCATTTCCAATCAAAGGTTTTCTCTCCCATGATCTGCATTATCTCACTTTAACATTTCAGCACCATTGGAAATATAGAGGGACAATGGGCCATGATGGGAAAGAAGTTGACAAACTTCTCTGTGGAACAGATTGTGGACTGTGATGGAACAGAGGACATTGTGCAGTAAGAATAGTATTCTAGCCATACTGGGTAGGGGACAGTCCCTTGATACCCTCATTATGTTTTTGCCTTTTTGAGCAGGGGAAAGTCCGTTGATAACCTCCATCTGAGTTTGTTTTACTGTTTAGAGGAAAGTCTCTATAAACTCTCCATCTGAGTTTGCTTTACTGAGTAGCAGAGAGTACCTCGATACTATCCATCTGAATTTGTTATTTCATTTTCTGTATTTATATTATAAAATTACAGTCCTACTGAATGACATTTTACGTCACTATTAATAAAATTTGACTGATACATGCACTCATGTTTGAAATATAAGCCATTTTCGGCCATTTCTGTTTTGTTTTGCTCATGTCTCTATTTTCTTCTTTGTTTTGTTCTTCTCTGTAGGTAATTGCATACATACAGAATTGAGGTAATGATGTCAGATCTCGAGCTTTGTTCTTTAGCCTCATCGGTAATAAAAATCATCAATGTCACAAGGTATTTGGTTATTAGATGTGTTTATTGTCCCAGTGATGCATGGTCTTATGCTATTGGTTGTATTAATTGTCACATGGTCTACAGTGCTGGATGCATTAATTGTCACAATGTCACATTTTCTTATTGTATTGGATGAATTAATTGTCACAATGACACATGGTCTTATGGTATTGGATGAATTAATTGTCACAATGACATGTGATCTTACGCTATTGGATGTGTTAATTGTCACAATGTCACATGGTCTTATGGTATTGGATGCATTGTCACAGTGTCACATTGTCTGATGTTATTGGATGTGTATGGCCCGGCCCTAGCATGTGTGGGGCCCAAGGCAGCAAGCGATGAGCGCACTGGCCCCAAGCAAAAAATTGCATTGTGGAGAAGTGCGGGGCCCAAGACGGTTGCCTCGTTCGCCTTGCCCTAGGGCTGGGCCTGGATGTATTAATTGTCACAATATCGCATAGTTTTATGTTATTTGATGCATTTATTGTCAGAAGGTTAGTCTTATATTATTAATTGTTATCTTAATTGTGACAAAAAAAGTCTGATGTTATTGGATGTGTTAATCATCACAATGGCACTTGATTGTACGTTATTAGATTCGTTAATTATCACAGTTTCACATGGTCTTATGTTATTGGATCCATTAATTATCACAATGGCACTTGGTCATACGTTATTAGATTCGTTATCTGTCAGTGTCACATGGTCTTATGTTATTGGATTATGCTTTTTGGATGTGTTAATTGTCACAGTATCATATAGTCTTATGTTACTGGATGTGTTGATTGGCACAGTGTCACATAGCCTTATATTATTGGATTAATTAATTGACCCAAAGGCTGGAACTATGAAGATTCGAGCAATCATAAATAATTTGATCAACACAAAGTGGTTTCAACATGCTTACATGTCACATATATAACTGATTTACCTATTGAGTACATGATTTTGTTTGTAATACAGGGCTTACATGAATGACTGGATGGTTTGTTGCTCCGTTTGCATATTTGTTTATTTTATTTTTAATTTATTGATTATTTATTGATCAATTATTGATTGAATGATTGATTACCTTGCAGGGAGCATGCTGATTGTGGTATATATGGAGGTTGGCCCTATTTGGCATACCAGTATGTAATGAAGGCGGTAGGTTTTCTAGTCATTTTTTATGGCTTTTGGGTGCCCTTAGGAAAAGATTTGTGTAAAGCAATGCTCTTTCACTTTAAGAAAATCTTGATATAAAATATTCATCACTTTTTATATCCATTTCATTTAGTTGTAATTCTTTTCAGGGATGCAAATACAGAATACCAATCATGTTTATTTCATTAATATTGCTCCTGGAGCAAAAATGCAATATGTTCCTTTGAGAACAAAGTAGCTTAAACTTTCATATTGACATTATACAAGAACTTTGCTACAGGTCAAGGGCACACTTGTAAAGTTAACAAGAGGTTTATAAACTTTATGGGACCTATTGAAAATTGACTGGTTTTGCATGAAGCATTATAAAAATTCTCTGACATCACATAAACAATCCCTTTAACATTCTGTTGTTGAAATCTTCTTTCAGGGTGGTCTGGAATCATGGGATGACTACCCCTACTGCTGCGGTTTGGGTGGAGGGCCTGGCACATGCTTCATATGTCCCGCCCCGAGTTACAACAAAACTTTGTGTGGTCCGCCCGTGCCATGGTGTAATATGACTCAGAGTTGTGTATTTAAAGTGGACAAGTCAAAATATTTCCCCGGACTGAAGGTCATTGACTGGAAGCTTGTTGAGCAGGTAAATTGTAGTCTTCTTTATATATATATATATATATATATATATATATATATATATATATATATATATATATATATATATATATATATATATATTTGCCAAGCCATACTAACAAGCATTTAGACTCGTTTAAATTGATTTGCATCTTCTGTCACAATAAAGCTAGAATTTATTATGCACATCACCTAAAGGAACTACTTGTATATTCATGCTGCCTTCTTTTGTGCTTTTGCTGTATTTGTAAACAATGATTAAAAAGTAGTTTTCTTCTCTATTTATTTGAAACTGTATTATTGTTTTCATAAATATTTTTAATTGTACAAATTGATCTGTGTATTTTACATAATTCTTGAAGTTGTGGACCTTGAAAATCAATTAAACACTATGTAAATGGTCTTCGGTATGGTCTTTCATGCAGCGTGCAATAGCTTCATCACTTTACGAATCCTGTATAATATGAATTTCAATTGATAAATAACATCTTTATTTCTTCTGTTCTGTGCTAAATTTAGCAGTGTACATTTTTTGTTCAGATGCTGACATTTATATTTACTGACATTTGATGTCTGTCTGTCTTCCGTTTTCATTAGACGTGTGGAATAATTATGTGTGTGTGTGTGTGTTTCTCAAAACAATTTTCGACCAGCTTAAAGTTACCAATATGGCTTGTAACAGTGAGAAAATATGACCATTCATTACCATAATGACATGAATATCAAATAGACCATTCATTACCATAATGACACAAATATCAAATAGATCCAAAATATATCCAGGTTTCCTGCAACTACAGATCCTGTAGTGTAGTCTTTCTTTGATTATTCTAGGGAGGTAACTGTTTAAGGGAGGTGAAATACAAGGTGAAACTATAGCATTATTAATTGGATAATATGGATAAAGGTTGAATTGTTTATTGAAGTTTAATGTTATAGGAGTTTAGACTGCATTTAAAAGCTCAGAAAAGAAAATTCTGTTTGGCCTCTAAAGTTCTAATACTATCTATGCAAATAAAGAAATAGACATTCAATCTTGTATGCACAACAATTTGTAATTCTTTTTGTTATTTCATTTCTAGCTCTGAAAAACTGCCTTCCAAAAGATATGACTTCACTTTAGCAGGTAGAAATCATGAAAAGATACTATTTGGATATTCACAACATCTCCGACGATAATCAATGGCTTGTTTGAGAGGATCATCACAGCTGGAGGATGACTGTACAGAAAAATTCCTTGATTTCTTACACAATTCAAGTAATGAAGGGACTGAAAATATAAATAAATTTTTTGGGGGTTTCTTTTTAAATGCAGATGAGTATAATTATTTAATATTCTACTTTTCAGAATGAATCTGCTATTGCAGAGGTTTTATTCAAGTACGGACCGCTCTCTGTGGCATTGGATGCCCGCTTGCTCCAGTTCTACCACAGAGGAGTGTTCAAATCGAGGCTCTGTAGCAAGACCAGCCTTGATCATGGTGAGCAACTTAGATTAAAGCAATAACGGTGGAGAAATTCATGAAAGAAAGTGGGGATAGACTAAGCTTTGGGGGTGACTTAATTCTGAATTTATACATTGAGAGAATCTGGCTGTAGTGGATGTTATGTAGTATGTGATAATATATTGACATCACACACACACACGCACGCATGCATGCACGCACGTATGCACACACACACACACACACACACACACACACACTGACATGTTTATAGAAAGGCTTTACATCATATGTGTGATTTTACTGGCGCATGTGTTGTTTTGAAGGGGTGCTATTTTTTCTTTATTTGAATATGTCAGATTATATCATGCTTTTTAAGGTCTAGTAATTTTTGTGTCCAAGATGGTTTTTTCTTTAACTACATTACCCAATCATAATACCTTAGAAGAATTACTACTACCTCACAAATCCAGCTCTCCAAGACACTACTTTTAGTATTTGAAAATTTTGTTGGTCAGCATGATCATTTTTATCAGAATGATGTTTGACTCTGTGCAATTGGCGGTAAAACGAGTTCTCGTCAAATATGACATTTTCCAGTAATGCCATATTATTTTGGAAACATTAACACACTTTAAGAAAAGAATTAACAGAAAATCCCTTACAGACACTCCTCTTAAGCAGAGATGTGGAAAAATATAACTTAATTGGAATGTGTAGTTCCTGTGTCACTGACAGGCAGATGCGTGTTCGTCGCTCATTTTATCAACGTTTATGTGCAAGTAAAACTAATTAAACAATTTACACGTGTAAACATTGCTGCCATAATATTTTACAAACAGTTAGTTTGAAGAAATTAGTCGCACTGCTCTGCTTTCAAAAGGTCAACCCCTAGACATTATCATAATTAAACTTTGATCTTTACTGTAATAACCTTCTGATGACTTCACTATATTTCATGAGTAATAGCTGAAGAAATACATTTGATTATTTTCAGCGGTACTTCTGGTAGGATATGGTACAGATAAATCACTTTTTGGAACAACCCCATATTGGAAAGTAAAGAATTCGTGGGGCGCCAAGTGGGGTGAAAATGGTTACTTCCGGATTGAGAGGGGAACTGGTATGTGTGGAATAAATACCCAAGTTACCACTGCTTTTCTACAGGAGTAACTCGTCGAGATGATACAGTCATCCATTGCTTGTTTGTTTCTGCCTTTCAAGAATAAATTTGAGAGCATTAAAACCAGGTTATGCTATATAAATTAAATTTAATTCGTCTACATTTGTTTCCTTCTAGTTTGAAGTAGATTGTCACTGAATGATAGATGGTAACACTTAATAAATTTGAGGAAGTCGGATGACAAAGAAACAAATCTTAAGATTTTTCTTTGGTTATGAAATTGAAAAAATGATGTTGCGCTAAACATTATCATGGTATGTTTTGTCATTGATAAGTCTATAATCAGTGTGAAGGTGGTCAACTAAGTACATCCTTATAATGGTTTGAAAGAACATTGTACCAGGTAAAAACAAAATAATAAATACTCACCTTAACAAAAATAAAATCTCGATCTGAGTTGGCGGGTGGTGGGTTGAGGTGGAAGGTGTAAATAGATGATAATTTTGGTTATAATTTTGATTTGAAACAGATGAGATCACGTGCAATGAAAATTCTTGTTTGAATCGACCATTTTTGCAAGTAATTATAGGTAATTTTATAAAGGCAATTATGGGTACCATATTACACTATAACTATCTTACCACAAATATCAAGGAACAATTCTGTCAGAGAGTAATCAGATGTGAGTTCTACCCCCCAAATCCTTGAAACAAAGACAAAAACAGACAATAAAATTCAACTATTTGTACACAAATCTGTACTTGAACGTTTTCCTTGTTTTTCCTTGTTTTTGCTTTTGTCAGCTTTAAATGCAACTTCTAATTGAAATTAGAATTCATGGACCTTTTTTTAAATAATTGAAATTAGAATTAACGGATATTTGTGAATATAATAACAGTCTTTTGTTATTAAGGTCGGTAGTATTTATTTTAAAGTATGGTATCTTTTCCCGGAATTACGATCGTGCGTCATATAAATATGTTTTGAAATCGACTTTAATTATAATTCGTTCACCCAATGCAAGCTTTATGTAATATTATAAAGAGAGAGAGAGAGAGAGAGAGAGAGAGAGAGAGAGAGAGAGAGAGAGAGAGAGTTGAGTTTCATTTTCTGGAGACAACTTTCCATGAGTATATAATGTGCAGTTAAAAATTTCACATTTTCAGCGATAGCAAGTAAACAATGTTGGTTTCCATGATTCAAAGTGCCTTGAGGCCTCTGTCAAATACATGTAATTCTCTTAAACTTTCTCCAAATAACGGTTTTAAATTTTCAATTGAAGTACATTGTCTTGTACATGTATGGGACCTAAACGTACTAAGACATATGCCTAGTTCAAAGAAAAAAAAAAAAAATGACAATCTAAGATATACTTTAAATAGGAGGTTGCAAGTTAACTATCATGTGTGTGTGTAAGCATTTTTTCCTGCCCTTCACTCCATGAATAGTATTAAATGAAGACACGTAATGAAGAATGTTTGCTTCAGGCTATGTCCTTCTTTGGAGTAGTTAAACAAGTAAAGGAATAGTCATTGCACTAACATGTACAGGTTGGTGATGCAAATAAACTCGTATCATACAGAATGATTTATACTATAGCATGTACAGGTGTTTCATGCAATAAACTCGTGTCATACAGAATGATTTATATTATAGCATGTACAGGTGTTTCATGCAATAAACTCGTGTCATACAGAATGATTTATACTATAGCATGTACAGGTGTTTCATGCAATAAACCCGTGTCATACAGAATGATTTATACTATAGCATGTACAGGTGTTTCATGCAATAAACTCATGTCATATAGAGTAATTTATACTATACTATTCATAGATTTTTCATGCAATAAAATCGAGTCATATAGAATGATTTCTGCTTGAAAACGTATTTCACTAGTTGAGTTAATGAAAACAATCAATATTTTCAGTGTTATTCTGATTCTGTCTTCGTGTAATAAAAGATTTTGAAATTCTACTGTATTAAGTGGTGCTAATGATACGAAGGTGTTAGAATGGTTCTGAATTTTAGTGAGCTGTACAATTCATTTCCTTATTTGTCAACAGTACATCAGTGTATCACCTCAAAGTACTCCCCATTCGTCTCTACACACTTTCTCAGTCTGATTATCCAATTATTAAATGCTAATTTTGTTTAAGTATGTTGTTCATATAATAGAAGACTGCATTTCGAACCGTGATGCTGTTTTCAAATCGTCTGCCCTTCAGCGAATCTTTGATAACGGGATTCAGCTAAAACTCATTTGGGGCTAAATCTGAGCTGTATGAAGAATGTGGCGAAGTTTTGATGCTGTACTTCTTCAGGAAGTTTGGTATAACGGCGGATTTATACGTTGGTGAGTCGTCATGGAGTAGATGAATTACTGGACTAACGATGCGTTGCTCGGTAGTGTTCTACAACGTTTGGCAACACTTTGGAGGCATAACAATCTTAGTGACACTCGTAGTCAGGCACAGATACCTGAACGACCGGGCCTTTTGCATTAAAAAATAATGTATTTAAAACTGTCTTGACAGCCCGACTACGTCGAGCGATTTGTGATCTCTTCTAGTTTTCTCCTAAACAAACTTTTTTTTCTTGTGAGTCGGTTTAAAATGTAAATCCATTTTTCTTCACTTCTGAAAATTCGATTTAAGCGCTTCTGCTAACTCTTTTTATATTTGGCAAGTAGCTTTTCGGTGATTGCAACCATTTTTCTTCACTCGTTAACATATGTGCGACCCATTTTGTGCAAACATTTATGAGCTTCAAATGATTCTTCAGTATATTAAAATAGCTGACGAATTAATGCGGATATAATAAAAATATCTTCCACTGTGTATAGAGCGTCTTCATAAATTGTTCCCTTCACAGCAGTCACTTCCCACTCACCAATCGCAGACAACCGTCTTCCAGAACGTAGGTCATCATCCATGGATTCGCGACCATCTTTAAAACGATGAAACCACCTTAATATTGTAGCACATGACAGAGAGTTACCCCAGTAAACTTTATCCATGTCGGCCTTGATACCAGTGGGAGTGCACCTCAAGACTGGTTTAATAGCATGCTCTTTTGCTGAATAGCAGAATTTTTCGCCTTTCACATCTTCCGTCAGTGTCATATATGCGTCACCTCGCGCAGTAAAAACGAAAGTCAGTACATATAAACCATAGAACTTACGGTACTAATTCGACTCCCGTAGGAAACCCATGGAGACACCATGATATTTAAAATTCAATAACGTTCAATTTCTGAATGTTCATGATCAAACTGTTATTTCTTAGTATAGACCCATCTTTAATACAAGATTCTGTGTTGAGAAAACCATATGTCCTGCGTCATGTTTTTAAGTCCGCACCTAAAGAATTGGGTACTAACTTTAGTAATGAGCGTTCCTAAGCCAGGTCTGCAAAAAGAACTAAAATTCAAGCAATGGAAACATTGACGCTATTTATTCAATTACATATAGAATACTCTCAATATATTATATTTATTTAGATTTGTATTTTTCATTATAAACTATTCATGGATAGCCAAACCCATATATACCCTATGTGGTCGTCCAGTCATTTCAAGACTGGTTCCCATTTTTTTCATCTCATTAGTACCCGAGTCCTGTGTACACCATGCAAGATATGTACTGCTATAATGACTACAGTTTAAATAAAAAGAGACAAAACTAAGGTGATAGCTAGACTGTAATAGTCCCAGGTAAATCCATTGGAGCTGGAATGTGGCGTACACTTCAAGTAGACAGGAATCTCTATATAGCAAATATTTAGGAAATATTGCAGTAAAGGTTTATGAGATTTGTACTAGACATTGTTGCAAGAAATTTAGTTCCATTTTTCTTCCTTCGTTTGTATATCTGAGTCTAAGAACGTTATTGATTGCTGACAAAGAAAATGTCTTTCCATACACACTTCAGACGAATAGGAGTGCTTCAGGAATGCTTTAGAATGTTGTTTGTCAGGTTATGGAAGCGATTTGTTCATCAAGACGCCCGTGAAAAATAACCCAAATGACGAGATCTAATATATATATATATATATATATATATATATATATATATATATATATATATATATATATATATATATATATATATATATATATATATATATATATAAACACAGATACATTGCAGATATATTTTTTAGCAAGGATTTCATGGTAGATAGTTTCATTTTGAATCAGATGGAAACAGTTTAAAGGAAAATTGTATTTGTAGATAGCCTTTGGTTCAAGGGCCAATGGTTACAGCAGCTGGCTACAAATGTAAATGATTCAAGTTCATTGTGACAATGTAATATTTTGAAATCATCCGTCTTCGACAATGTAATATTTTGAAATCATCCGACAATTCTTTATAAATGGGTTTCATTCAAAAATCAGGTCCGTTAGGATACTGTTCTCCTTTGGGAGTACAACAATGGATTTATGCGTCAGTGTGTTGTCATGGTGTGGATGGATACCTCCGATACCGGTATGAGGACTAGTGGTTCGATAGTGTTACACAATGTTTGGCAGTCTTTTAAATGCATACAAATCGCCAGTGAAACTAACAGTCTTTTAGCATAGAAAAATAACGTGGGTGATGACTTGATTTGCAGCATCTGCTTGTTTTCTCTGGTACAAAGTTCATTATATTTCCTTGAGTCTGTTTCAGAAAAGTAAGTCTGTGTTATGTCGCCTGGGATAATCTTATTTAACGTCTCTGGTCATCCATTTCATATTTGGATAGTGTATTTTAAGCGATTTCAACCCATATCTGTCCTGATCAGTCAGTCTTCATCAAATTCGAATTAAATTGCTCACAACCACTCGGTTAAAACTCCCTTTCACCCCCATGTCATAGGCACTTGATTCCGGGGTCAACTAGTGTGTACACTCACCAATTAACATAAGGTAACTAACTCTCGCCGGTCACAATCTGACCCCTCGATGACTCCGATCTAATTTTCCGATACTATCTGCGCATTCAGACACTCATAACGTACACCACTGTAAAGAAGACACTCCACACCTGTCATCCGTTACCGCTTAAGTAACCTTACTGATTCTGAAGGGCCAATTTTGCGAAAAGTTTATCCGTTGCGTCGTGTTTTTCACACACGGGTGCCTATTCCATAACTCAATTTCCGGTCTACTTCGGAGTGAATGCGATTTAATCGCAATTGCTTCAGTGATTTGCCGGGTTAAGCCGATTGGTTCTTTCATCAAACACCGCTTTCAATCGCTACAAATTCATTTTGCTCCATTTATATAATAATATTATTTGTCCAAATTATTATTTTGAAAATCTGGCGAGATAGTCTTCAGCGTTTCTTATGGTAGATTCGACTCCATCGGTATTATTTTTTTTTATCACAATATAGTTTTTGCTCTCTGTATTTTTTTTACCACCGTAACTGACTTTCTCCTCTGACCCCAACACCACACCGTAAACACGGTTTTGGTCCTAGACTCCCTCTTCTATCGCTTTGCGTGTGGTATCCACAGAATTCATTTACGCAGGCTTTGTGACAAGGAGTTGTAGAACCTATCATTAACCATTTGCATTTATTGTTTGCTTGAACCATTACATATATACTTATACTTCAATTTAAATATATATTTGTCTTAATTATAATATGGAGGAGTTTGAGAGATAATCCGCAATTAATTCTTCTAGAGCCGGATTCGATCTTGACAAACTGCCTAAACCTAAATTTAGTTTTTCAGTGCAAGATATGGTTTTAACGATCTTATCCGTGAAACCAAGAAGGAATTTCGCGAAGATGGTGTGGGTCATGTGTGGTCAACATTCAGAATCATGAATATTGTCGATACTAGAATGAATGACGAGCGAGCAGCAAAGATTATTAACTATCTCGACAAACAAAGATATTTTATTCTAATAAAATTTATTGTAGAGACAGACGACGACACTTGGATTATCCGTGACGAACGTGACCCTGTCCGTGTACACACTGGAAATAATATTGTCACATTAAATAAAAATTCCAAACCAGGAATATTGACTGGTATTGACAAACAATATTATGAAAGAGCGTATCATGTGACTGCAGTTGTTTATGCTATGTATCCGCTAAATGATAAACCTAGCGATGATGATCTCAAACCGATGAAACTGTCATCCTTGACTTCGTCAAGACTAAAAAGTGTAATTGAGTGAGTTACAGAACACTTCACAAACGCGATACGTGGGAACGGTTTAACGGATTTACGACGTAAAAAAATAAATGAGTGGGCAGACACAGTTAAAGATACCGGAGCTTCTATCAGCGACGTTGCTGAGATGGGAAAAAATTGAATTTCCCAATAACAGTGAAGACGTTAACCGGAGAGATTTTGTATAAATCGAAATATGAATCAAGGGGAGCTCCGATAGAGATTGTTGAACATAACGTACATGCATGGACATCGGCCGTAACAATATTTCCACGAGACAGAGCAGTTAAATTTTATAATGATCATATGTTCGATTTTATCAGAAGTATCAGTAAGAGTGACCCTGTATCCGTGTGGTTATTTCAGAGTTCAGAATCTGTGAACTATGATCAGTTTGTACGGCCTATTGGAGACATTTATCGTGCAGAATCTCTCCACGAGGAAATAAAAATCTTGCTTTGAAACATACCACTGACGATGTCAGGGTTGGACAATTACTGAGTAATTGGTTTAATGTTCCGTCAGATGTTGCTGGTTTTGCTCAGGATAAAAATTCATGGTCGCCCACAAGATCGGAATTTCTTGTTGATGTCCAGCATAGTTGTATCGAATACGGACAGGGCGGATTGTGGACTACTAAATACGATTATAGCGACATTATCTCGGTTGATATGGTTGCATGTTATCCTGGAAGTTTTTTGGATACGGAGAGTGTTCTGAATACTTTAAGAGATTTGGACATCCAACACACGAGATGACCAGAGTTGCGATAAATGGACTCCTACCAGATTTTGACTTAACCGGATTCGCCTGTAACGAGTCATTCGAGTTTACTGAAAATCTCCATCCGATTACTTATGCTTGGTTTGGCCGTCATTTCTCAGAAAAATATTGGGCTCCATTAGTACTATTACAATATATGATTGATGTAAAAATATTGATATCGTTGAAAGTAAATGAAGCAATTATATCATACCATCCGCAGAAACAAATTTGGTTGCCACAACAATGGAAATATTCTGATGATGAAAATCCTGATATAACTGATTATGAAAATAAAGTTGCAAAGGATCTCTGCAGAAAAATAATCGGTAAGTTTACTCAGGGTAGTTCATGTGATCATAAACGACATTGTACAAAATTAATTATGGACGATGCTGAACAGGATTTTATAATTGCTGATACAAGGGAGAAAAACACATTTATAAGTCGAAGTAATGCTTATTTATCAGACGGAACTAAATTAGGTACAAATGTGAGATATATTGATGGTGCGTCACCGCAGTTTACTCATTTAAGATCTTCGATGTTAGCATATGTTTCGATAAATTTATTCTTGATGATAAACAGATTTCCTGATACCGCGGTTAGAGTTGCCACATAATCATTTTATATAAATAAAAAATATGCGGATTTGTTGAAACAATTACATATCGGGGCGAATGGAGAATAAAACGAGAAAATATATTTAGTTCTTCTGAATCTGCCGACGTTGAAATTAAGTGGACATATTACAAGAATAATAATCAAGTATCAAATTCAGCGCTGTTGCCATCGGTATATGATCCTATGGCCAAACATAAAACCGTTTATCTTAATGGGAGTGGTGGTTCTCGTAAAACAACGCGTGCGATTGAATTATTCAGCAGTTGTTCAGATATGGTTGTTTTGACACCATCATATAGACTCGCCAGAGAAATGAACGAAAGACGAGTAAAATCTCACACGTATCATAGTTTCTTTAGATGGTGCGGAGACGCATGGACTCCTGAACGAATGGGTGAAAAATACATCCCTAAAATTATTTTTTGGGGATAAAATATGCACGGTATTGTTGGAAGTATTAAAAATATTTCTTGACTGGATGTTGACGAAAAATACTGCTGTGATAATGTGTGGTGATCATTTTCAACCGCCATCTTTTGTTGGATCGTCTTCACACGAATGGTAAAAAACGCTTGCATTTATTACGAAGAAATAACTGATGCTCATAGAGCTATTGATGAACCACTAAAAGAATTTTAAAAATTAATCAGACTACAAGCAGATAAAATTCAATGTAAAATAATTCACGAAGTGATCCCAGAAACTTTGATGGATGATTTTTGGAATTTATGGAAACGAGATGTCGTAAGATAGTTCGTGATACACTTCAACAACAATTATTTCTGTTACAAAAGGAAAGATTTTCAAATCTACCTGTACCATTATGTTATCGCCCAGCAGATACGCGACGACAGAATATCGATGTAAAAATTCCTGGAATTAATGAGAAACAAAATCTTGTACTAAATGATATTGTTTTAGTTCCTGTCGGTGCTGTTGAGAGCGCGTTAACGATGGATAAAACTCCGTAGACGTTAGGATACGCTATAACGATTCACTCGTCACAAGGATTAACTATTTCTGATACATATATCTGGATTGTCGATGATAGAATCGAGTGGTCAAATTTAATTTATCTTACAGTTTCTCGTGTCAGAAGAATATCTCAGCTGCGGAGAGTTATCATAGACTTCACCGACACCGATGATGTAGTGAACAACGAAGTTGTCAAGAAAAAATTATTTGGTTATAAACAATGTAACAAAAAAAAAAAAGAAAAAGAAAACGCGACCTTGATCTCGATGCTGAATTTATTATGACACTGAAACAACAACAGAATAATCATTGTGCGAGCTGTAACACAGTAATGTTGTGGCAGTATTCGAATAATAATCCAAGACAGTCTATCGTAGATAGAATTAATAGTAGTCTTGGTCACACACGCGAAAATGTGATGCTGACCTGTCTTGAATGTAATCGACGTCGAGGAGCCAGTTTACAGAAGTGAACGCGGTGGTAATTGTGTGTCTTCATGAATTACTTGTAATTTTTCACGTACAAATCCACGCTGAGGAGCAGTTGAATCTAGCCTGTAGATTGCAGGTCTACCCTTGGATCTTACCACGCTGGAAATTTTATCTGTGGTCACACTCCAAATAGGATCAGTTGCTCTTTTTTTTACCTCCTTCGAGTTCACCAGGTTCATACAGATATCTTACAGTCACATTACCTAGTACTAGTTGTTTTGAGGAAGAGTCATGTCGTTGTATTGGTATATGTTTCTTTGTGATTGCATTGGTAGGCTTCATAGAAGTTGCACGAGTAATTTCATTATTTAACGCAGCTATCACACTTTGTAGTTTTGCAACCCATTCATGAGATCTCTTGTCTTTCTGAACTTTATTCAGAGATATTTCCTGCGCATACTGATATCCAAAAAACTGCTCAGCAAGTATTCGATTAAATCGTTCAACGATTGCCTGATTGCGATGAATTGCGCTGTGTCCTCGTCTGATTTTAACGTTATATTTTTTCATCAGAGATGATACTGCACCAAGAAATTCTTTGCCAGGATCAACCTGTAGTAGTTGTGGCCATCGCAAGGGTCCTCGTTGATAAATTTGTTCAAACGCAGATGCAACTTCGGTTGCTTTCTTTGTTAATATTGGTTCTGCTTTTTTATATCTACTTGCAACGTCAACGAGAGTTAACTCGTATTTGTATGTGCGTGATTGACGTCTACGTGTTTTAATAGTATCGTGTGGTAAAAACAAAATATCTGCTTGATGAACTTCATTGGGAGAGCTGACATCAAAATGTGCGTACTGAATTTTTTTAGGTGGTGGTAGATAAATTTGCCATATTGCCTGTCGTGCTAACCAATTTGCAGCAACAGAACGTGAGACATCTGCTGCATCAGCAAGTTTATCAATTGCTGCTCTACTCTTCCAATATCCTCTTGGGCTATAATAAACCGATTCCATTATTATAATAATAATTAGTTGATTAATTACCAGCCCCTAGGATAGTTTACCTTTCATTGCAGATTTTACTAGGAAGCTAGCAAGTTTTTCTCTGAGAGATTTATTTTTTATGGAGTTTAACGAATGAATCAACTTCACTTCTGCAATATGTCGTTGTTGTTAATCTTTATTTTTATACGCAACATCATGAACGTGACACGCTTGATCAATCGCATTTATTGGATACTCTCCTGGTTTTGGTTGGTCTCGTTCGTCAAGTCGAATATCAAGTCGAGTTCCAGGACCACAATAATTGTATCCAAGTAGATGTTTCTCACCTGAGTATTTAGCCCGTGGGACCCCTGGTAATTTTTCCAGTGAAGCAGCGTTATCACCGCCTGTCTTCGTAGACTTGTCAATAAATCGTTAGAGATAAATTTGTTGTTTTTTTTGTACCACATTTCACACACTTGCCTGTAAGTGCACGCTTTTATTGTTTGTTATTATTGTTGTTAATCCACTGGTGGGGGTGGATGCTCTGCATCGAACACAATATAAATTCATATTATTTATTATATTTGTACAACATGGATATTATTGACTTTTCAGCGACACGAAAACAAGAGCAATTCTTGTCTGACATGTTCATCTGAATGTTGGAAAAGATCTTTCATATAAGGTCATCTTGCCTTTCAAGCTTTGGCTTATTGTTTAAGCTATGCCTAACATTATCATTATGAAGAGGGTCGTCTAGATTCTTCAAGTAATGAGTGACTAAACCCTGCATTTCGTCTTGATCATCTTCCATTTACTAACAATTGATTTTATACGTTAACTAAACATAAGCGCATCACGGATTGCAAAATGAAGAACAATGTTTAGAATGTATATTTAAACTAATAGGAAATTTAGTTGAAAATATAAATGTTGTATTCCAATACATTTCCAGAGAGTGTCAAAGTGAGAAACATAGCTGAGTGTGGCAAACACATTTATTGTAAACCTTGTAAAACAGATTACATGAAATAAATAGAGAGATAATAACAAAGAGTAAATAAGAAAATGGAGAGATGACAACAAGAGCACAAAAACATTACATGAAAATATAGCGATATCACTAGAGAACATTATAACGAGTATTTTAGACTAAGGTACTACAAGAATAAAGCCCATATGATATCACAATTAACTCGAAGTAAGAGTTTACAATTTCAGAAACAAATCATGACATATTACAACGCTGAAGATGCTCGGTTTATCATCAGTTAACTTTAACACAGCCTTAAGATGTCAATGAAAATGACATTCGTACTCGACACATGATTCCTTGTTCCTTAATTTCACATTTCTGATTCTGATCAACAACCACCCCCACCACCCTCATTTTCATTAATCATATAATCATTACATGTGGGCTAGTGAAGACATCAGAACCATTCGAAAATGTGAAGAGACTGAGTGGCACAAGAGAAAAGTTGAGTCATTCACGAAGATCAACTTCATCATTTAGAAAATATGGAATACCATTGTCTAACTGTGTATTTTGCATATCCTACAGTTGCGCATTGATTAACTCGCATGTTTTCAGGATCCTGTTCCCCATCGTATGTTAATTTGTTTTGGCCAATATGCTTTGGAGCTATCAAACTAGCACTCAGCGCAGTTAGATACAAGACTTCGCTTGGATGACAAAATCCCGGTAAGATATTTAATTACATTTGGATGTCAAGGAGATCGTTTGTAGGCTTTCCGTGTGATATCTCAGTGGGAATAATTTTTAATGATATCTCAGTGGGGATTTTCAATGATATCCCAGTACAAATAACGAATATTACAATGACTTTGAAAGTTTGCAGCCTAGATACGGTCAAATATTTCATATAGCATTTTTACTTCTTTCTAATCCATATTTTCCCACTCATTTCAAACTTTTACTGGTATCTACTGTTATGTTCAGTTAAGTATAGACTGTTTATTTTTTTAAATTCAACGAAGTGTGAACTGAAAAAGCTTCATGCGAACTGTACGAACCGCGAAGCGGATCATACAAATTTTTTTGAACAGTCAATCCTTGTAATTAAATTCAACAGCATAAATAATTAAAACAACTGATAGGTAAATACTATTCTTTTACATAATCATATTTTGAATTGCATTCATAAAGCGCAATAATATTTAGAACAGTAATCAGAGAAAAGCATTATTTTTAAAGCCAACCGCACTTCTCAGTTTAAGACGATGCCACCACTTTAGTTTAAACAGCAAAATACATACTTGCACGATAGAAATCATCGTCCACAAAGACTTTTGTTGTGTTTTCAGGCAAAACACGATTTTGTTCTTCATTTTCATCATTATTCAGGATTGTATGCAAATCGCCGTGCAAAATGCTATTTCGTAATGTACCGTCATGTCTTCACATCAAGATATGTACGCAGACGATGTTTATTTATTTATTTAAAGTGTATTTCATTTGTAGCATTGGCTATCAAAAAAAAAAAAAAAAGGTAAAGTAATTGGTTCATGATTAGAAGTAAAAAGACTATACAGGCTATAATACATTATCTAATACCTCATATGTTAAGTGTCTGCATTATCTCATTTGGTTAAAGAATTTCGCTTCTAGCGCGTATGTTGTGGGTTCAAACCGACCTGTGTCCTCTAAATATTCTCTTTTCTTTTTTATTTAGTTTGTTCTATTTTATTCTTCAAAACAAAATTTCAAGTTTCCATAATGTAACGGTATACAGATTTAATATCATACCTTAATAAATACATACACTGATGAGTGTCTTTCACGTCAAGAAATGTAAGTAAACGATGTTTATTTATTCATTTAAAGTGTATTTTGCTTGTAGAATTAGCAAAGTTATATCATTTATTTGACAAAAAGTTCCAGTATTTGTTCGTAATTAAAATCTTACGTAAGATGTCTGAGTTTGAGTGATCCTATATTTTAAATATAGTCCTCATTGAGCATTATGTACAGAAACGTAGTGCAGTTAGAAATGAAATCCTTGCTGAATAAAAAATGTTGGGTTCATACAGGTATGAACAGAAAAAAAATATTCAAAAGAGCCTGGCCAATCAGATTACTCTAAATCGTAATGACAAAAGAAAAATTTAATTATTTCCTGTTAGACTCTTCAGTGTTATGTAATTTTTCCAAGATAAATGGCTGTATTGTTGTCCTCAAACTATCTCAATTATTTTCCCTATTGTGAGTGATCCATTTTACTTGTATTTAAGTAGCCCAACATGACTGAAGGTTGTAGAGATTATAGGCTGAAATAGAAATCCCACATATTATGAAGATGATATGGTACATATTCAACAAACCGATACTGAAGATACTGAACTGTTAAGTATTTTAGCGGCATCTCAATTAACCAGTAGTCTGAGAGATTTTCACCATATCTTTCAAAGGCAAAAACTGAGTCCACTTTTGGTGAGATCTGCTCGCCATATGGCCCAGACCTTTAATAATAGCTGTTGGAACACTGGAAGCAAAATGCAATAATTTCCGAATGTAGATGATCTTGTAAAGCCGGCCAAATGCTCTCTTTGGCAAAAGAGGTGAGTATTGGAGTGTAGGAAGGACTGTGCTGTAACTTGTTTGAACTACTAATGGGCGATTTTAATCAGGAAGTAGCAATTTTTAATCGAAAATCAAGGGGTGGGTGGGTGTGGACTTGTTGTTATTAATATGGTGTAAAACGTTGGCATCGATAAAGCTTCACATGAAATGAGCTTATGGTAGTTCTAACTTTAACATGAAAACAAGAACAATCCGTTACATGAAACCTTATCGTAGTAGCCTAAAAGAATGCTAGCTCCTAGAAGTATCTCTGATAATATAGGGTTTGGAGTGTGTATTAATTAACAAATGATACAAATCAACAACTTCATCAACAGGCCGTGAAATATGGAGACCATCTATGCAAGTGAAAAAAATATTCCCTATTCTGGCTGAAATAAATTTAATGGGCTATGAAAATGATGTGGAAATTGTTATGTCATATATGGAAGACATGCAACTCAGTGTTGAAATGCGAGAAGGATAATTTTAAGAACTTCAAATGAGTATCAACAAGGAATAATTGCAACTATCTGATTTAACAAGAACTCACTTAGTTGGCATTCAACGCAGATAGCGAGTTCTTATCGAGAAACCCCTGTAAAAATGAATTCAGAGATGAGAAGGAAATTGTCGGCTAAAACAGCTGTTGGAAGAACAAATTGAAACAAATAGGCGACGAAGCAACAACAATTGCATAAACGATATCAATATTTGCACTGTCTATAGCAAATTTGGAAAAAGGGGCTGTTTTTTCTACACCATCTCCATCCACACGATCTATAACTCCTCGAACTCCACCTCTTCAGGCTCCTACTACCTCAACAGGTCCCGCTCCTCCTCATCCAGCTCCTCTAAATCCAAGTGAATGAATTTATATATCATCAGGAGAGAATTGGCACGTTTTGTTGATTATTGGTCGGTTATTTGTTTGAGTTCGCAATACAGCCAGTAGCAGCATTGCGTGGAATTAGATGCAGTGTGATAGGCTAGTTATACCAGAGTGCCTGAAAAAATGTTTCATGACTTGATAATGGGTTGTGTTACATGTATTGGTATTAATTGATTTGTTACTCGTACTATTGTCCAAAGGTGTAAATAAACCAAGTAGGATAGTTGAAGTTTTGTAACCAATTATTGAAAAACAAATGCCAGTTCCCTAGTTCTGAGTATCAAATAATCTTTTTCCTTATTTTGTAATCAATGCTAAACTTGAGTTTGTAAACTGGACTTTGTCCACACTTTGTGATCGCCATGTGTCGCGATGTTTATGTTTTATCCTCTACAAGTTTTGTCGTATTGTTACAAATCGCAAATTATTCTTTGGAACAGCTCTCTTAGTTACGTAATATCCATTATTCATAACCATGCCATTCTGTAACAAAAATACCCTCACCTCACACTGAATTGTCCAATTTTGCCTTTGACTCTGTTATGTTCCGCGGAATTGTCGTCATGATGCTTTCACCTGCATTCTAGCCTGATTCATACAGTAGTACTTGCACAGCCAACTTTAACAGTGTATGATACGGACTGCGCAATAAATGCTATACTTTCAACCTGTGTACCCAAGGTGCTGATTAAGTATGATCTCATACTTTGATTGAACCTTTTATTACGTATATGTAATTAAAATATTTGTGTGTTAGTTTTAAATTTCTTTTTTATTTTATTTTATTTCATTTATATGTTATTGTAATGATAACTTTATTCACTGGATTTGACATTTTTCCAGAAAATTCAGTTCAGTTCTGTTAAACCTGATAAACAAGCATTTGTAGAAATATTGTACCTTATCAGGTGATCCGTTTTGTGTTTCAGTTAAGGTTAAAACTGACGTATCATAGTGATTTTTGGTCAGTCGTAATTCATACGGTCGGTCTCAAAGGTATTTTTTTATTGTTGCCAGTTTGATTTGCATTTTTCTATTTTTCGGAATTAATAATTTATTTTCTCTGGAAATACCATCGTCTGTCAGGCCATTATTATCCCTCAGAAATAAGTAAGCAAAGCCTGTAGTGTCAATGGTAGTAGGACTTTCGTTGTAAAATTTGCAATTCTATTGACTCTGTCTTACCAAAATCTCCAGATTTTACTTTGTTCTTCTATTAGTATTTTCTTCCAGACCATTTACGACATCTCCTTTATTATGTAAAAATTATAATTCATAGCTATTCGATTTTTTTCTAAAGATATGGAGGAGGAATTTTACAATTGCTGCGGATCAAATGAAATTGTTTTAAGTCGATGTTGTTATTCGATTTTAGGCACCATGGTCGGATAAGGTTTTATTCTACTTCAGACAGCGGTTTCCTCGTATAGAAGTAAAAGTTTAATTTAAAAACTGGTTCTGGAAAATCTGGAACACTTTCTGTAGTAAATCTCAGCATGAAATACTGCTACCTGATGTTGTCACTCATAGTACACAGCATATCTGACTTTGAAAATATGTAGTGTTACAATGTAATCTGTGCCTTTGCATTCATTATTGTTTTAAATTGTAGTTTTCAAACCTCTTCAGTTGTCCGTATACGAACATTTTAGTGACAATGTTTTAGATAGTGTGTATCTTTACATTCATCTATTATGTTAACTTGATTTAACCAATCAAATGCATTAAACTGAGTTACTGTACAGGGGTAAGGTGCTCTACCGGTTCGTTTCGTTAACCTGAAATCCATTTATAAAAGAATGTGTTCAACCTTGACATTTATTTATAACATTGCGTTTTAATGTGCAAGTACATCATCCTCTATTTACATTGACCTTACATATTTAGTATATGGTATTCCATTCTGTCATTGCGTCCACAAGCATTGTTCTGTGACATTTGTGACATTTTACAACTGTTGGTCCTAGGGCCATTCTAGGAGATGCCATCATGACACTGAAAAACTGTTGGGATAATTCAAGCGGCCATATCACGTTTTTCATTTGTACCATTGTTTTCTATATCTGTGATGTTTTTGGACTAAGTTCATATTTCTACTCTGGTCTTGTGATCATTGCAAACTTGCAACGCGTACATATTTTAACTCCCTTATTTTCCATTGCTCTGTTTTTACCTCATATGTCACATTTTAGAAACCCGTTATGGTTAAAAAACACTCAAAGGTTTTATGTTCCTTGATATAGTACGTATTGCAATTCCAGCATTAATATTAATGGATCATTATTTCTTGCTGGATCCCAACTGTCGAACGAATCATAATATCCCATCCATTTCACAAATACATGTTTGTGGGTTCACCGTCCCTCTCTCTCTATCTCTCAAATCTTTTCAACATTACATATGTCATCTTATTTGATATATATATATATATATATATATATATATATATATATATATAAGTGTCTGTAATGTACCAGATCAGATGGTATTACATGCTTAATTTCCGATACTTTTTTACTGACTGTTTAACCAATTTTCTATGAAGAAACATTGCAACACATCTTTATTTTTAAAATCAATAAACCAACATATCTGGTATCTAAAACATTGTTTATATCAGAACTAACGTTATGCCCTACCACTAACAATCAGTTTGTAAAGCAATGGGTGTTTGTTTTTGTATGCACTAATTGTGGATGAGGTTCAGCAGTATGACGTCTACGGATATAATGGAGTCTTATGCAGTAGAAGGAAAGTGGTTCAGTAATTATGATATTATGTTGTGTTATATTTATGCAAAAGTAAGGAAAGTGTTCCAGCAATGATGGTATTTTTACTTTGATTCATTCACTAGCAAGGAAAGTGGCCCAGCGTTGGTGGTATTTTGTATCTTGTTTCATTCAGTAGTAAAGATTGTAGTCCAGCAATTTACGTTTTTTGTACTTCGTTTCATTCAGTAGTAACGAAAGCGGACCAGCAATAATTACATTTGTATTTTGATTCATTCACTAGTAACGAAAGTGGTTCAGCGATGATGATATTTGTATCTTGTTTCATTCACTAGTAACTACAGTAATCTATCAATGATAGCATTTGTACCTCGTTCCGTTCACTAGTAAGGAAAGTGGTCCAGCAATTAGTACCTAATATATGAGAGTTCTGGCATTTTAATTAATAATTCGATCATTTTTGTTTTCTTTTTTGTGGGTAGCTCACCTCTCGTAAAAAACTAAAACAAAACCCCCCACTTTTTCCGATTGAAATATATATATATATATATATATATATATATATATAGATATATATATATATATATATATATATATATATATATATATATATATATATATGTCAAGAACTCATATTATCTACTGGCATGGACATTTTTTTATGCAAACTGATAATGAATGGAATTTGCGTTGGAATGTTTTACAAGTTATCTGTCTTAGAGAAAATAAATGTTGGGGTTCAGATTTATTATTGTAAGTATTTAATCTATTTAGAGCAGGTCTTCCAAATGGATCGGACCATTCCTTTTTCTTTTGTATGTACATAATTTTGCTAATGGCATGTTTAGTCTTACGAGATTATCGGTAGATGATAGTCCAGTTACATACGTGACATAAATTAAACAGAATACATCTTGAGGACTCATCTCGAAGCTCTGAGTCTGATATAGCAAATGCCTGGTGATCAATCCTACCGCAGACTGGTGTAATATTCTTTTCAACAAGAATAGCAACCACCCTCACCCAGTAGTAGCAGTAGTAGTTGTTGTTCTTTTCGGAGTAGTTGTAGCAGTTGTTGTAATCTTTGTTGTAGTAGTTGCAATTGCACCATCGGCAGAAAACGTTATTGTGCTTATGATTACCGTAACAACAGTCCTCGTATTTTATTTATAACACAAGGAGTAATTTCTATCGTACACCATAAAGCACAAAAGAGCACATAAGAAACAAAACAGTCTACCACTAAAAAGTTAATGTTCCTATTTAATTATTATCAGATTCATTCAGGAATCAGCCAATGTATGACATAACATTCACATTCATTAGGTTCATAACAACAGCTTATAAATTTTATATGACACACCGTTAAATAAAATTAAGTTATAGAATATCCAAATACTATGTGAATTTGTCAGGCAAAGGAATTAATTCCTAGAAAAAAAATATCCTACAGCTCGTAGCAAATAATATTGCAATTGATCTATAATTTTTCTGCCTCATGAAAAGGCCCTCTCTTTTTTGTTTTGGGATTGCCAATAACCATTTTAATCAACAGTCATCCAACAAAGGCATTATACATATTAAGTTTATTATTCATATGGAAGTAAACAAGGAACCCACCCAATAACAAGTTCTGAATTATGAAATATTTTATTTGCTAAAGTATAAAATGAAGATTGTATAAATTAAATGATGTACAGTTTAATAGAATATCTCACAGATGAAGTAAAGGACTGAAAGGTATCTGTTTGGGTCCTGACTCGAACAACAGTAGTAACTTCTATGGTTATTACTCATTTCTTTTTAGTGAAAAAATCAGATATTGTTTGTGGAGGATTTAATTTATCTTTCTCGTGAATAACAAACTTTTACGAAAATAAATCCACTGCGAAAAAATGGTACATTTGATTGGGTGATCAGGTAAACAGTGTCACCCCACAGTAGATACACCTAGTAACCTTGGGTGATCAGGTAAACAGTGTCACCCCACAGTAGATACACCTAGTAACCTTGAACTACTAAGATTACTGACCCAATCTACACGAAAGCGCGTGCTTTTTGATTATGCAATGTGTCAAGTTTGCACTTACTACAATTATTTAACATAATATATTCCTGGACTAATCATCATCTGACGTTAATAAGCAAAAGGTAAAATGTCACTCTCTCTAATATGGAAGCACGCATACACGCAGACGCATATCACTGGCATTGTCTGCCATCAAACAAGGAAAAACATCACTATAAGAGTCAAAGAAAAGATGTGTAATTTCATCACATGGAAGATCTCATTTGCGGCGGATTCAGAAGGTCCGTTACAGAAATCAGTGGAATTACACAGGGAAAGGCAAATGAGGTACTGGCCGTTGTAGACGCATGCTGTCTCATTGCTGTAGCTGTTACGGAGATCATCAAGTCGAGAAAAATTTGCTTTGCTACTTGGATCCTTATACGAGAACGTTATTCCATCTGAACAGTCGCGAATGAAACTTGTCGTGCCACCTAAGAAATGAGGTGGAATTAAAAAGACACAAGTGAATTATTGCATTTAGTTATTTAATAATAATAATAATAATAATAATAATAATAGCAATTTGCATTTAATAAACACATCCTTGTACACTATATGTCACTCACGTGGCTAAAACAAATTCACCTTAGTAGTGTAAGCAGATTCTGTTTACAATCTGACTTAATGAGATCTCAATGACAAGTTTGATCAAGATCGGATCAGAAAACAGCTGTCAGTATGGTACAAATCTCAGCCATTAAGATGCCAGAACACATCAATGATGTCGCTCATAAATAAACTTGTACGAGATCTTGAGGCTCAAGCTTACATATAGCAAGTCTGATCACTATATAATAAGATGTACGTTACATCAGGCTTGCTTGGACTTCGGCCAGGTGACCTATTAATCAGCAGTGCGAGTCTCTCTCTCTCTCTCTCTCTCTCTCTCTTACGCCCCCATACCGACCCATATCAAAATGAGTGCAATCACTTATACATCAGCAGAAATGTACCACATTCAGAAATGAAACATTAAAATCGTTATAAATGTAACAATATTAATTTCATAGGATAGATTTGTAAAGCTTTGATACCAAGACTTATAGTCGCTCTTTTCTTCTAGTAGAGAATCCTAGAACTGAACCGGTGATGAATATTGTCTCATCCCTAACTGATTTTTTAATTGTATACGACTCAAATGACATGATTTTAATATTAAGGAGCATCTGTGTTACAATATATAAATAGAAATAATTTGGACCCATCATCACTTATGTAAAAGCAGAAATCAGGCATATGTTTCCTCTTCGAGAACGCCAACTAGCTGTTCTAACTAGAATTTTGTAAATTACCTTTAATTTCGTAATTCGGAATTTAAAATGTTGTCCAAGAGGAATTAAATTATCAATTGGTAATAATTTTTCTTAATCAACTAAACATCCATCCATAATTTTACTCAACAAGAATATTTACTTTCAAATGTGCAACGTGTAAGGAAGTAAACGTAACATCCAAGATAGTAAAACTCAGTATGACCTTCCTGTAGTGTGTGCTTTCAATTTGTTTTTTAAATTTTAACATTTTTGTAAGAAACAGGAATACCTTGGTTACCTTTTCCTCACAAATTTGAATCAAACATCTGTTTTGTAATACAATAGAAATAAGTGTAGAATAATTTCTTTCGAAATTGCGAGACGATTACCAGATTGCATGAAGTGCTCGATGCTGCAGCATTCGTCAAATGGCGATTCGCATTCTTTCACGAATGTAAAAGACTCATTCTGCTTGGTGGCAGCGATTAGTAAATCTGTATTCACTTCGCACTCCGCCCCAGACCCTGTACTTCCACACGAGTAACACCATTTAACTTTCCCCGAGATTTCTGTGAATAATAATAATAATAATAATAATAATAATAATAATATTTATTGGCTTTTGCGATAAGAGTCATCAGAAAGTTAAATGTTAGGAGAAAAACAAGCGGTGCATCGCGCGACCGTGTGGGGCTGAAGATGATTGGCTTAAACATGTCCGTCTGTCCAATCTTATGGATTAAACTTGAATGCATTGAGAAACAAAGAAAGAAATAAAGAAAGACAGAAAACAAGAAAGTAAAGAAGAAACAAACGATAAAAAAAAAAACCGGAACAAATATGAGGTCACTAACATCAACTCGGAAGAGACTGAGTAAATGAACAAGGGATATGAGTAAAAATGAAACAAAAGAGAAGATACGGTGCAAGAAGTCAGCTGTATATAAGTATAGGTTATTGAATGAGTATTGAAAATTATTATATACTTCATAAAATGTCTCATTAGTTTAACATTGTTGCTACGGGTCAATACCCAGCGGTATTGACCGAAGTTAAGTAAAGATATTGACCGCTTCCTTATATGGTAATTAGGTGTCCTCGTTTGAAGAACTAGTTTTGTCTACGTCTAATACAATTGAAAAAATTATTTTGTTTTGTTTCATTTTGTACAATTGTTGAACGAAATCTGAGCACCGTGCATTAATATACACTAATACTATGAACGCGCTCGTCAGTAGTGAACAAAACTTAGCTTGTAAAAGAGAATGGAATGTTGTATAGCCAAAGAAAAACAACGAAATATTGATACGAGAAACAAATATTTATGTGAGGAAAAAATGACTAAATACATCAATGGAAAATGAAGGTACGATTATGAAAAGATGCGCCAGAAAAAATATTCTTCGAATGGGCCTATGGACTTTGTGGGCGACTTGGTCGTCTTTAGATGATGCTGTCATAGCCGAAGAAGTACTATGGGGGGGGTGGGGGTAGATTTGGAATAGCAGTGTACTTCAGGATTGAAAAATATTCCTTCTGCTCATTTACACGTAATTTAGAGTCGTATGCCGTGATTGATGAAATATGTTTTGTGTCTAGTGAGCTGCATGATTTTATTTGGTGACACTCCGGATTTTGTGAGGGTGGTAACTGTTGTTTTCCTGACGGAATGATTTGTTAATCTATTCTGAAGTCCCGCATTTTCAGCAGCTACCTTCATCAACGTTCCCAAGGTACTGTTACCCATCCGTCTTGGGTAATGCCTCAAAATAAGGATTGATTTTCATTTTCAAGCCGCTGTGTTTCACGAGATTCCAAGTACTGGATAAAATAAATATTATTCAGAGTGGCTAAAAGTGTACCATTTACTTGAAACAGAACATGCTCATGAACCAGCTGATTTGGTACATTGCATCCAAGGTTAGTGTTACGTGCTCTCTCTCTCTCTCTCTCTGTTTCCACTTTTTCATGTAATTTAAGTCTTTGGATTTTGGTGGTGGCTGCAGAAGGTACTTGTTTAACATTTTATTTTGGATGAGAGCTATATCTAGCCATCACATATATACAAACAAAACGTTAACTAAGACAGTCATTCAATAGGTGTGGATAGATTTTTTTCTGTTGTCCTAGGCTATCTCTTCACATCCCATAGGTATCGCTGAAAATTTTTTTTTACATCTCGTTGTGTCACCGCTTTGGTATTGTGCTTTTCTGATTTTCACTGAAATTTTCCACGTCACCTGGATTTATGTGTAGATCTCTTGCATCCACCTTTATTTATTCCTCAAACGGTTAAGGAAGCAATACGTTGGAAACGTCAAATTTTTTGACGCGGTCAGTGTTCGTTGCCATTTTTATTTCGACATAGACAAAAGTAGTTCTTGGAACGCGGGCACGTAATTATCATATAAGGAAGCGATGAATATTTTTATCTAACTTCGGTCAATACCACTGGGTATTGACCCGTAGCAACAATGTTAAACTAATGGGACTTTTTATGAAGTATATATTAAGCCTTTATATAAAACCAGAGCTAAAGCAGAAAATGAACACTATATTATATAGACATAAAACCACAAGGTTCTTCTCGTTAACGAAAAAGGAAAGTACCTAGAAGAATAGTATCCAAAGTCGATTACAGGTTTCTAGATGACAGATGGTGAAGGAAGATATATGGAGACAGAACTAAGGACTTAAATTGTTTGCAGAATGAAAGAAAATTGGGTACCAAGGAAGAACTTTATCGCGTGAATGTGAGAGACACGGAGATCGCACACAAATTGTCATAATTCGTGTGCAGGATGGAAGCTATAGACAATTCCAGCCCACAAGCTGTGAACTATCATTGATTAAATTTCTCATGTAAGTGGGCTTTAGGAAAGATTAATATTTGTCCCTTTTACAGACAAATCATCAAATTGAATCAAATATCTATTCTTTTTTACCTTTTGAAACAACGTACAAGATTTGGTATACGCTAAAGAAGTAAAGAAGGAAATATTGTCAGAACATAACTTTAGTACTGGTCAGATGTTGCGGTATAAAGGTCACGTAAGGTAGGATAAGAAATCCTGCGTAGAATTTCCACTCTGGAAAACACGTTTCTACACATAAAAGAAAGTTACAAAAAGCGTTCCTATGCTGGCTTTAGACGTTGAAGCCTATTAGCGGAGCAAGAACGGAATATAAACAAGTCTACTTCAAAGCCGAAGTCCACCGATTGTACTAAATATGATTCCAGAGTACGCTTCTCTTTTTCCGCCATTCCGTTTTCTTTGCTGGCAGATTTACTGCTCGGATGTTTCCCGACGTATTGAATTACATGAAAATGATGTTGAATTTCTTCCAGGCAGTGAGTGTGACAGTATATAAGTACACACAATACAGTCAGTGTGAGACTAGATGAGTACACACAGTACAACGAGTGTGAGAGTAGATATGTACAAACAGTACAGTCAGTGTGAGACTAGAAAAGTACACACAGCACAATGAGTCTCAGACAAGATAAGTACACAGTACAGTGAGTGTGAGACTAGACAAGTACACACAGTACAATGAGCGTGAGAGTAGATATGTACAATAAGTGTAATGAGTGAAAGCAGATAAGTACACACAGTGGAGTGCGTGTGAGAGTAGCTAAGTACACACGGTACAGTGAGTGTGATAGCAGATAAGTTCACACAGTACAGTGAGTGTGAAAAGAGAGTAGATAAGTACACCAATTACAGTAATTAGAGTACATAAGTTCACACAGGATAGTGAGTGTGAGAATAGATAAGTGCACAGAGTACAGTGAGTGTGAGAATAGATAAACATACAAAGCACAGTGAGTGTCAGTAGATAAGTATACAAGGCACAGTGAGTGTGAGAACATATAAGTACACACAGTATAGTGAGTTGGAGAGCAGATAGGTATACAGTACAGTGAGTGTGAGAGTAGATAAAAATACAAGCAGTACAGTGAGTGTGAGAGTATAGAACAATGTGTGGGAGATTTGATAAGTACACACAGGACAGTGAGTGGGAGAGCAGGTATGTACACACAGTACAGTGAGTGTAAGAGTAGATAAGTACACACAGCGCAGTGAGTGGGAGAGTAGATACGTACACACAGTACAGTGAGTATAAGAGTAGATAAGTAAACACAGAACAGTGAGTGTCAGAGTAGATAAGTACACACAGTACAGTGAGTGTCAGAGTAGATAAGTACACACAGTACAGTTAGTGAGAGAGTAGATAAGTACACACAGGACAGTGAGTGTGAGAGAAGATAAGTACACAGTTTTGTGAGAATAGATCAGTACACACAGAACAGTGAGTGTCAGAGTAGATAAGTACACAAAGTACATTGCAAAAAAAAAAAAAAAGAGTCGGGAATTACAGGAGACCTCAATTAGTTGACACTACAAACTCCATAAATTCTTCTTGATAAAGTTATAAAATCACACAAATGAGAAAGTTCTTAAAATTCGTAGCTAAAAACGTTAACTTGGTTTTTGCCTCGTCCTAGTATATCATTTCATGCCAACTAATATTAGTTGCATACAATAGATCATCTGCACAATGTGAATCACTGTAACTTACTTACATGGAATGTATCATCTGCACAACGTTATTCACTGTAACCTATTTTTCAAGATTACGAACTCCTTCACGGAAAGTCGAGAGAAACGAAATATAAGCAATCAAGCAACAATAAATATTGACTATATAATCCGAAAGATGACTGATTTCCCAAGTATATCCACAGGGACATTAAAACATCCACACTGTGTGTGAAAAATAAACAGATGTTATCACGGTAAATTAATGAATGAAATCATTTTTGTAAACTGATGATTTACTGCGACCCTTATGATCAAGCTTTTGAATGCTGATAATGTAAGCAATTTATTTCAAAATGAGACGTTTAGAATAGCTTCCAATATGTCATACGCAAATTTGAACAAGTATCTTTTAACCTGTATGAGTATATGTGTTTGGTATATGGAATACATGGAAGGAAATATCAACAAGTTCAAGGAGAGCGAGAAACGAAACAGAATAGCTGTTCATACAATTTATTTTCGGTTACCACTTAATCATACAAGAACTCATGGGCAGGTATGAAATCAACAAATCCCACACACATGTACAAAGGACGTTCAGATATCTTTTTCGCTAGTTTACTGCTAGATAGTGAACGGGATACCCCATAACAGTCTTTAAACTTTCAGCGTAGAGAATAAACTCACATTGTTGGACCATGGCAATATTAAAAATAGTACGTTCTTTCTGGGAAACTTTAAAATGAATCTAAAATTTTCCGAGATTCAAGCTCCAGTGACTACTCATATTTCCAAATAAAAAGGCCAGGTCAAATTCTAATCTTTTGATTGTGCATTGAGTAGAGCGCAATCTAATTTTAGAAATACGCACAACATGAAGAGTGGCACATAGTGATGTTGTCATAGATTCATGTTTTCAGGAAGGTGATATAAATAATGCTTTTGATATAGAACCAATCTAAGTATCAAGAGATAACTTGTTTTGTTTACGATCTTGGATAGAATAACACTGTAGTCAAAACCAGTTGTTTTGCAGGGCTATTCAAGAGAATAAAAAGCCGATTTGTCGATTTCAAACACAAAAGGATACCGGGCACAATTTTAGAAAACATTAAGATAAACGGATTACATTAAGAAATGAGTTGAGGATAAGCAGCACCAACCATAGCAACATAGAACAGTACTATATGAGGAAGGAATAAATTATGCATTTCATGTAGATGGATAAACAGTACTATATGAGGAAGGAATAAATTATGCATTTCATGTAGATGGATAAACAGTACTATATGAGGAAGGAATAAATTATGCATTTCATGTAGATGGATAAACAGTACTATATGAGGAAGGAATAAATTATGCATTTCATGTAGATGGATAAACAGTACTATATGAGGAAGGAATAAATTATGCATTTCATGTAGATGGATAAACAGTACTATATGAGGAAGGAATAAATTATGCATTTCATGTAGATGGATAAACAGTACTATATGAGGAAGGAATAAATTATGCATTTCATGTAGATGGATAAACAGTTGAATTTACGGCGCAGCTTGATAATCTCGTAAATTTTACAATATCAACTTACAACAGCCTACAAAAATTTTACAAAAATAGAGATAGAATTTGTAAAGAAACCCAAATAGGATATGAAACACAACATGACGAATCCGCATAATACGTTGAGATTTCTTAATCAGCCCTAGGAATAGCAAGATTTGACAGTAATCTGAATTCATTATATGTTTAAATGTATTGAAGACAAGCTGAAAATAAACGTTCCTGGTTCATCTCGATTTCCTGTTGGCCTTTTGATAACACCAAAACATTTGTTAGTGGTAAAGTATTTTATAAATGTTTTGTACCTTGTTATAAGCTGACAAGGAACATAATTCAAGACGTATTTACTACGATCTTGAAAGTCGGGTTGCTAACACAAACATTGATTCATTGTGTGAACCAATAAAAAATGGGTCAAAAGAAAATCAAACAAGCTGAACTGAAAGAATCGTTAATTGAACAATCTGCCTACACATTGTACAAGCGAGAGAGAGAGAGAGAGAGAGAGAGAGAGAGAGAGAGAGAGAGTTATCCCTACAAAATGCAAATTATTTATAGACAACGTGCCATTGGAAGAAAAAGCTAAAAGATAAAGGTTTTCCTGAACCTACACAAGCTCTTGTAAAAGCTGCTTACAATCATATGTAGAACTAGTCAGTTATTACAGTTGAATACTAAACGAAGTTGTCAGCTTGCGAAATTAATTTTATCAGAGATGAACATAAATCTACTGACTGAGTTTAATTCTTTCTGCACGATAGTAATGATCTGACCGTTCAAGGCACTGCATGATCAGTCTAAAGCATATATTTCAAGGGCTTTTATTTTAGGTGCATGTGTATAAAACTGAACATATATGACACAGACAGGTTGGACAGTATCAGAGAATGTTAAAAAGCTGATGGACCTATTCATTTTAGGACTACAAGGTTACGACACAGATGAAAACATCATGGTACAATTACAACAATAGGTAACAGAACAATTAGACTATGTTGTTGGTGGTTACGACATCTTTTAGTCACCGACTGATAGGATGATCAAAATGGACAGTATCGGTGTATATATAAACAATTTTCGGAAATCCATTAACTCGTGCAAACTGAATAAAACCAAAACAACGGTACCGAGGTAGTACATGATGGTTTCCAGAAGGCTGATAAGCAGTCATCAGTAAAAACACAACTAGAAATTGTAGAGAAGAAAACAGAAGCCAAAGTGAGTAATACTTATATAAAGAAAATAATTATGCTTATGATGTTCCTCCCGAACATCTCACGTCCGGCGAAGATATTTCTAATGTCAGGTTTACCAACGATATTTAGTCTAAGATTCATTGATATGCTTGACATCAGTCAATGTAGTTCTTGCCAAAAGAAAACCCCGTGGATCTTTTCTAATACTAAACCTATTTACGCGTAATACTTTAAGTTTCTTTAATGTATCGAATACTTGCGTTAGTTTTTCAATGTATATAATAGTTTATGTACAGTTGGTTTTCCACCCTTATCATGTGTCCTTAGTTTTCATTAAAATTCTGATGACAAGCAGAGAAGTTTACCCTATTGCACAGGAAAACAAACCGAGTATTGTACAAAAAAGAAAGATTTATTTCTCTTGCAAAGTAAACGACTGATGCTCACATGTCATCAGGATTTTCTAAAAGACCTTCTCCGCTGATCGTCAGAATTGTCTGAAGAAACCATACTAACCCTAGCCTCTTATCTTCATATAGAACGTTTAAATCGCCAATCTCATCCCCTTCGTCGAACACCCATTCTGTGAACCCTGTTTTAGTAAAAATTATTCGATTGCTAAGTATAGTTGCACAATAAAAACGGCATACTTTATAGCAAATATATAACACAATTTTCGGCAACTATTTGTAAAGGTTTCAGTTTTTTAAAAATTCTTAATAAAACGAGAGGGGCAAAATATTGATTTCCGAAGCAAATAAATCCACAGCTACAACCTTTGATGTATGGTTTTTACCACAGAATGCTTACACAATTCAAATGCTAACAGATATTTTAGACATAGTCTATATTAACAATTTAGATGTCGATTATACTAAGGACTTAGAATTAATGCTATTTCAAATAATGTACAAACATGAATGTACAGTAGATGAACAGTTTTAGTTAATAAACGGCCTTGATATGGAATAAATTTTAAACTTCGAGAAACGTTTCGGAATGTAGATGGCAAAGACAACGGTGCTTAAAAACATTTTTAAAGTGGTAAAAACCTTCAAAACCAATGCTTAATGTTGGAGAAAGCTGTTGTACAAGAAAAATGGTTGAATAAACATTGGGCGATAGCTTTCTAACCCGGTGGCTATTGCTATAGTATAATATAAGATTAAACTAGTATATGCAGAAAATTTAGATTAATGGAGATTCTACCAGGTATCGTAGAAATATGAGAACAAATAATATCTACTACTTGGACTTCAGTGTTACACAGGACTTTGCTGTGATTATTTTTTTTAAAAAAAAAAAAAAGAAATGGAGGTTTATCTAGTAATTAAGGATCATTTTACTATGGAAAAAGACCAAATAATGATTCCTTTGGATATATAATGTATATCGGTAATAGTGCTAGAATAAAGCCTCTGCCCTGGAATGTGAGTGATTGCAGATTTAAAGAAAGAAACAAAACACTAACATCCACATTTGCAAATCCAAAAGCTGTAGAATATGGCACTCCAAAATTATAGGGAAATATAGAATTAAACGATGATTCATTACCTCTAGATATTCTAGAAACTGCAGAAGACAGAGGAACTATCGAGAGACAAATGTGTTTATATGAATATTCCAGACTGCATACAAACAACAGAATGTAATCGAATAGAAGAGTTACAAGAAAGAGAAGACATAACTGTTAAGGTATTTCTACAATAAATTACTCATGTAAAGACAGACACATTTTATTACTGGATGGAAAACAGGGTATTTCTATGCCTCATTATTTTCTGGAGTATGGTCTAAGGCACTCTCTTTTACAGGCCAATGACATATCACTTCCCCCGTGGGTTTGAGTCTCTGCTCAGCCAGCGTGAATATGTGAGAAAGCTTGCAAGTAGCTTTCCATGGGTTGATGGTTCTTTCTGGGTTCTTCCGCCACCAGGTATACTGACTGACATATATAGCAGAGCATGCGCTGAATAATTGCGCTGAGCCCATACAAACAACAACATTTATCATTTACGTGTAGTTTGACATGTATACAAACAACCCTTTTTTTTATCTTGAACTATTACAACAAATCTATTTACGAGTGTTCTCTAAGTGGTTGATATTTCTCTATGTGTAATGTGAAATATTCAACCCTGTCAAACACCCAACTTGTATTTTCTCTTATTTCCTGTCAAAATTTGGCATGTAAAGTGTCCAATAAATTCAAGTGCATGATCTAATTCCCGGCTAATCAGTATGCTTGTGGGTTTTCTTCTATGGTAAGTGTACTCAACTAATTCTTATTCCCTAGTCTTGAGTGTTACCATGCCCTAAGTTAGCTATTTTCAAGATTTCTGAATATATCTGATCTGTATTTTATGTAACATCGCTAAAGCATTAAGAGAGACTACCTCCAAGGGGAGATAGAAGCCGTGGATCATACGGCTTTACAACCAAGCAACCAAATAAGTATGCAACCATGCAAGCTTCTGTCGCATTTGTTGCAAATGGTGGGTTAAAACAATAACATCATGGACACAATATGGTTTACGAAACTAACTAAGGAAGTTCTGACTCATCAATAATGATGTCAGTAATCTGTTATTTCCAGAAGCTATTGCATGTATAAAAATAAAAGTCAAGGTTTATTACATCGAGGCCGGGAAACATGAAGTGTAAAAGGAATTTTAATAGAGCTATGGTTGTGCTCGAGTTAGAAGCGACACCGTAGCAAGAATATAGGTTGAAAATCTTAGAGGAAACCGAAATAAAACATCGACATAAAGGATGGATCTAACTCGGTTTTTCAAGCAGCTACGAAAAGTGGATGAGACAAGATATACTATCTATGCATAGAAAAATGTTAGGCTTTTGTTGATGGTACGACAAAACTAGTCAGTTGTTGTGAACATGATCTTTATTAAACACTAAAAACAAAACAACACTTTCTCACCTACATCCCCCGTGTATATGCCTTTGTGTATACATGACTTTAAGAGAGTACATACTTACTTCCAAAATCATTAAACAAATAAGAGATTATGTATCGCATACACACGTAAGAAAATTAAAATAATACCTACCTTTATGACACAGAATTAAAAGTAAAATTCCAACAGCAATGTATATACTCCAATAACCCATTGTAGTGCCTTTTAACAAGAAGGAAGTGACTATGATGATTCTAAACTGTTCTGGGCGAGGCGCATATAGAGATATTGATATGTAATGGTTAGATATGAACACTTCAGTCACCATTATCTGGGGCATCCCACAGGGGACTATACAACTGTCAACTGGATAAGGCGCTGATTGAGATATTGGACCGTATTGGCATACTATGAACACTGTAGTGGCACGTTATCTCGTGTAGGTTAAACGATGTAAATGGCAGGTTATATGGTGCAGGTTACACGGTGTAAATGGCAGGTTATTTGGGGTTGGTTACACGGTCTAAATAATGTGACGTGAAGTTGACCATTCTTTAATGACAGTAGGATGTGGATGATGCGTTGACACTGGTCTTCCATAAATTCAAGTGCCGCACTTCATTTGCGAAGAGAAAAAAGACCCCGCTTCCATGAAATTCTTCAAGTTGGATAGTAAGAGAGTTATTTTCCTGTATCATGATCAAACAGTGAAACACTAAAGTTTTATTTCATGTAAACTCATAAATATTAAATCATTTGTAAAGAACAGCGAATCACCTTCTGTAGACAAATCAGAGACTTTGGAGAGAAACATATGTACACTTTATGCAGTGTCACGTTTGCTAAGCACCCAACTATAAAGTCATGTATAAGCTATAATCTACCTGTCCTGGGAATATTAACGCGATCTTGTGTTTGATCTCTAAAGATTGCCGCGGGGTTAGTGTTGAACTCTTACGCAAGGTTACCATGACCAGCCAGAGATCGGGATCTTCAGTCGGCAAAGGCGACCGGTTGTGTCACTTAACAAAGGCTTGCCGTTATCACACCTAAATATTAAAGGTTAGTTCAAGGTTCAAAAGGAAAGTCCACGGGGTGAACGGGCGTGTTCTTATTCTTCCCCACGTTGACAGACAGCGAGAGGGACATTGTCCGCTAAGTTTGATTGGATCGGTCCACAGCGATATACAATCAAAATTGAGATAGAGGACATTGATTACAATTCAGACCCGAATGATACCTTCCGAAATCGTACGAGTAATTTAGTATTCCCCTGGAAGGATTGTAGATCAATAGGGTTTACTCCGAGAAAGAAGCTACTCGTAATCTGGTGGAAGAACTTAGAAGTAGATTCTAAGGAAAGACAAAGCTTCGTAAAGGTCAGTAAGTTATTTGCTCGATTTTTGCAGAATATTACGGCATCATAATTGTAATTATTTTTTAGTATGTATACTTAATTACTAGGATCGTTTAGTATGTAGAATTACCTTTGTTGTGTTTCATTTACATACGTATTTGAGAAATGGGCTTGAGGATTACGTAGAGAATTATTAGATGCGAGGCGGAATTATGTAGATTGTTAGCTTGTGGTCAGAACTAATTTTGTAATTCGCTCTTAGGTTACTTCGTTGTAAACCAGTGCATTTATTAATGCGTTATGTTAGAATTTGCACATGCTTGACTTGAGAAATTGGAAACATGGTTGAAGTATGTAAGATTAGTTACCATGGACGTATGCATATATCAGAGCATGTCTATTTGAATATTTGCGTACTTTGTATGAATTGTAAGGTAAAGAAATGCGTCTGATTATTGTAATATTGTTTAGTATAACGGGATTAGGAATATGTACTGATGTGACGGAATTTATTGATGTATGTATAAGAAGTAATTGATACCGTGCTGTATTATGACGTTTGTTTTACCATACAAGAACGTATGGGTATCTCGATGTGAATGAAAGCGTGACCGAAGAAAATTTAACAGCAGTTATCTGATGATAGGCTTTGTGTAGTGTGAGATGAGAGGGCTAAGGTAAAAGATTGTACCGTCCTTGTGTTTTCACAGGAAGCTTTTAGAGGACAGACAACTTCAGACTGTAGCCGAGACAGTCGAAGTCGACAGAAGTGTAGCGCGGGAGAGAAAGTGGAGGAGGAGGAGAAGGAGTCTAGAGGAAGTCGAGGAGGAGGAGGAGAAGGATATTGGAAAATAGTCGGGGAGGAAGAGGAGAAGGAATTGTGAGAAATAAGAGAGAGAAAGGATACAACAGATGAGTAGAAATACAAGGACAGCTGGAAATCAATTTAGTGATGCAATAGGCTTATTAAAGGGTCGAGCGGAAGGAGTGTAATTGGAAATTTGAGCCATTTGATTACTGAATTGTTATTAAATTGTTATTTATTGAATTTCAACCTTTCTTGTATATTTAACCATCTAACCGTCGGCGTTGCTGACTGGGAGCTCGGAGCTTTACATCTATCTTTCACTAAATTTAACTTCCAACAAAACAGAGCCTGGGTGAGACTTCTATAATAGTTTAAATACAATATTGGGAGCACCCGACCCCAACCATATAGTTCGTCACATGCAGAGATATCAGACTAGAGAAATACCTATACAATTTCTGTAGAGTTATCAGAGACTTATAGAAGAATATCTATATACTATCTGTGGAGTTATCAGAAACATTATAAAGAAATATTTATACACTTAAAACAAGTACATCCATAATTAAAATAGAAGAAAAAAATAACAAATACATTTTCTGTACGTACAATTATACTTTGATACGTAACGGCATGGTTGTAAACTCCAGATTTATATAGGGTGCACTAACTACGAAACAATTAAGGAAATACTTGTCTTTACCAATTAAATTTGAATTTTGCTTTTTTTTTAGCGTGGAAATTTGGTACATTCCTAAATAAAATACAAAATACAAAACATTTCCTATTTTAGACCTAACTGAATGTCAACATAGGATTTCGAAATCCGCATGGTCGGCAGCTTGTTGTCCACATTCGTTTAAGTGAATATACAGTAGTACAGCGTCGAAAGCTTGATAACGAGAACTGTTTCTGCAAGTGAGGACCACTGCTGGCTCAGATAATGTTAGACACGGCCTAAACGAAGTATTTAGTATATAACTGTTTGGGTGGTTGTTTATTTCGGATGAAACTATTTTTGTTAGTCTTTGAGTACTGAAAATATTTAGAAAACTGGTTTTGAAAATTAAAATAGTGTTTGTATGGTTGACGAGAAACTCTTAAGACGCCGGTAGTGTAAATATAATCATTTCACCCCCACACGGGAATCCTTCGTTTATTGTTTGGAATAAGATCAACATTGGCTCATTTCACATTTTTATTAATTTATCTAAATATTAGTACCTACTTATGAGATGTACCAAGTGTTACTGGCACAATGTTCCAGCAAATCAAGGTAGCAGAAAATAAAAGTGACACACACACACACACACACACACACACACACACACACACACATATATATATATATATATATATATATATATATATATATATATATATATATATATATATATTGGCAGTCCTAAAACGCTTGTGAATTTAATTAGTACGATTCTTTAAATTCAAAACCAATAATCCCCTAAATAAATTAAATTTTTACCTCTCCCAGAAAACAACGCAGACGACCATTTGCAAACAAAGCCATTCTAAATGACAGTACCATTAAGACTTTACAAGTGATTTAAATGTTCAGAAGTTTTAAAACTTTTTGTTTATACGATTTGACTGTAACTAAAATCCATCTTGTTAAAAGAAAGAAAAATTATCGAAGACATCTCAAGACTTTACGTCTGCCTTAATGATACAAATGCAGTCTCTTTAAACGTACTTTTCTTTTCAAAAATCTTCCGCAGGGGTGATTTATACGAGCAATGACACACACTGCGAAGGGAATAAATAATCAATATTTTCAATGTTGCTCAGACACAAACTACACGTTGTTATCAATAACGCTTATCGTTACAACCAGGATGTTTACAGTGTACATTATGCCCGCAAGAGGTGTGAGTTTATTAGACTGGATTTTAACAACAATTTGAACACATCAATGGCTATATCGTACCAAGGAAACGGGACACAGCTGAATCAAGATGACCTGGGCTGGTACGGGACCCGAGTCAGACGCCCTACTAAGTGACATACGTAATAGCTTTAATTCAAGCTCAAAAGTTCATGACTTCCTTTCAGAATCAAAAACCGGTAGTCAGACCAATACAGATCCAATCGATATTGCAAACGACCTAAATACATTTTTCCACATCATTAACTTCAATACTTAGAGAACAATCTTCCACATCAAAAAGTTCTACACTCATTTTTGATCTTGTAGCGTCGAAAATCCCACACATCCTTACCCAGATCCTTTAAAAATGCGTTCAAGATGTTATAAATATTTTCGAGAAACTTGATTTCAACAAAGCATCAAAGCTGGATGAAATCTCACCAAATACTCAGACTATCAGCTCAAGTTGCATCCCCTTCAATTGCTAGCATAATGAATACAAATATTGATGCGGGAATCATTCGAATTAATCAAACATTAACCAAAAGTATTTCCAGTCTTTAAAGAAGATGATAGATCATCGACCTATATCAATATTAGCAACATTCTCTTCGCCGAGATTTAACGAAATATAATCTTCTGCGTAACTCACAATCAGGTTTCATAGAAAAGCATCCACGCCAAATTGCTCTCACGAAGTTGGTTGATAAATGGATCAGCTATAAATGGCAAAAATGATCGGAGCAATTTATTTAGATTTTTAAACGCGTTTGATTTAGTAGGTCAAGAAACTGATGAAAACACCCAAGACATACAAAATATTTGATAAATCTCCTACATGGTTTGATTCTTAACTAAGAGGGTGGCAAAGGAGTGTTTCTGTGGCCAGTACTATATCTTCTTTGCAATACGTCAAAAGTGGAGTCCCTCAAGGCCTTTTCTTGGCACATGGCTCTTTCCTTTTTCATTAATGATTTACCTCTTCATATGAATGCTATTAAATCTGATCCTTTTGCAAATTACCCAGCCTGACAGGCCATGAGTGATACAATACGTTTTACTGAATAAAATTTACAGCAGCAAGTTGAGGCTGTTATGCTATGGTGCGAATCCAATAAAATGGAATTGAACACAAGAAACTAATTTTGGGGCAATTGGATGAAGGCAAAGAATGCAGAAATTAGAGGATATCAGTATAGTTTATCAGGGGACTAAATTAAATGACATCTAAATTTAAAAACGTTTACATATGGTTACGACAGGCATTTATTGTGGGAAAGTAAAAAGCATGTGTTCTGCAGTATCCTCCAGAATGGCTTTATTGAACTGTCTTCATATGTACCAGAATCATGCCTTTGATTGATTATGGTTGCACATTAATGTGGAAATGCAATGATACTAATCTAATTCATACAATTAAACTCCATCAACAAAGTCGCTAGAATTATTACAAGGAAAGACTACCCTTCCTCTCTTTTATTCGTTAACTTAACAGTAGTTGCCTTTTAATTATAGTATAAATTACTTCAAAGCTATTTTGACAAATAAATCTTTTCATAACATAGCTCCACATATATCAATGATATCTTAACTCTAGTATCCAAACTGCATTCACACAATCTGAGGTAAATTTCTTTACTGATCTTCAGTTGCTTAAATTCAAAATAACTCATGCAAAACCCCAATTCTCTTTTCTTTTCCGACCGCGCTTCACAAATTGCTTCTTTAAATTTACGACAAATATCAAACCAGCTGGGATACCTAACATGGATACCCCACTGCCTTCCCAAATCTACATGTATATCGGACATATGGTTTAGTCGTATGTATGTTCATATACGTGGAGGAGACAGACCATATGTTGGCTACTACTTTGTTCAGCAAGAATGTTTTGCTTTTCCCTTCAAATCTCCCTCCTCGCCCCACCTCCTCCCCCTAGGTTACCCTAGGAAGCCACGAAACTATATATTTGTGCAAGGTCATTGCCTAGCAGAAAGAAACAAAGCAATGCTTGACTTCTAGAATGTACCAGCCAGTATATATATATATATATATATATATATATATATATATATATATATATATATATATATATATAAAGTATTGCGTAATTGTGGTCAGAAGATTTAAAATATAGTACTGTCTTAAAATGAAATACAAATACACAGGCAGAGAGAAATACTGAAGTAGGTACTTTTTTATATTGAAATACTGAAGCACAGACAGAAAAAACCCATTAATTGCTGAGAAATTAAAATACAACACTACTGAATGCGAAAACATGCATACAGAATATATAAAAGGCATCTTCATATGAACTGGAAATTACAGTAACATTTACTAACTGAATAACTCAGTCGAATAACAGTTTGGTTTTGAAAATCAAGGCATGATGGTTCGAGACTCACGGTCACGAAAATATTTTGCACCTATAACTGACTACCAAAAGCTGGCTACATGAAAGCAGATAAAAACAATCACTACATGGTACGTTTCAAAACACAAAAGCGAACAAGATGCAAAGTTAGTGTTGTAAGATGTTCTGCATAGTGTACGCAGTAAGAACCTCGTGATACCATGCTAAAGTAGTACATGGCCATGTTCACTAATAATGCAAGCCTGGTCAACCAGAAAGGTCTTATGCATAGCTTGAATATAGAGCCTAGTGAGACTTGCAACACATGATATAATAATATAATAATATACGCATAATAACATAATATATACATATACACATAATATACACAATATGAGAACAAAAAGTACTATCGTGTAGAATAAAGATCTCCACATAAGAAATGCGAGATGGTAAGTGGTTTTTCCATCGACTACCCACAATACCAGAGGCTTTATGTACTGATTTGAGAACTGTGCAAAAATTGCTTCCAAATAGATACTTTTTCGCACACATTTTGTTTTAGTAATAGTAAAATAATGAAATTTTATTATGTAAATATATTGAAAGATGAATAATTCTAAACTTGATGGATCTATTCCTACGCTTGATAGAAAAGTATCCAATTTTCCTATAATATGTACACGCACAAGAAAACAATTGCGATGCATGAATAAATAAAACGTAAAAGTATCATCACCAAACAGCCTAGAAATTCATTTGCAAAAAATGTAACTGGGTACAAATATTACGACAGTAACAATTAAGACTTTTCCAAATTTCCAACGCCATTGAACCATTCCCGAAAAAGGCAATAAAACCCATAAATCTCGTTGTGTACAACTTTAGCATGACTGAACTTTCAAACTTATGACAAGACCAACACACAACAGAGTCGGTTAAATTCAGGGACGTTTACCACAAGACCTATGAAAATAATGAACAGAGCTGCAATTGATAATGTTTTGGAGAGTGTATTCAATATTTTGCATATTCAATACGCAAGGAAATTAGCGAGGGACCACTTGGATGTTAAGTAGGATTGAATTCATGACACAACACATAGACATGTATTGACTGATAAAAGGAAGATCCTGTACTGATTAGCTGAATAGGTGAAACATATGACTTTTTCTACTTAAAAAGAAATGCGGATGATAACTTTTATTATTTTCCATGCGTTAAATCTGTCCTAAATGCAACTTAGTTATCACGTAGATAGGCCACCACCATAAAGTTTTGTTAGATGCAGTCATTGGTTCCATATATTTCAATACATTTCCTTCAAAATCGATATTATTCCAAAACCTGATCTCGATTATGTCATATCCATAAATGTGTATGAGATGCTTGAAGACAAAACCATATGATCAATTAATGTGACAGTGTAAGCGATAAGCAGGTTAACAAGTTGATTCTATTTGATGGAATGTAAAAGAACATAACATTACGATGGCATTGAAAATGTTTCTATGTTGGCTTTACCACGATTAAGACGACATCATCAAAAAATAGGTAAAAATTGCCTTTTCAATAAACCAGAAACGTTATCAGTTATCAGAAATGGTTATGTTGCAGTGTAGACAAGCGATAGACATTATGCCTAAAAGAAAATCAGTTGCCAATTTTAAAAACTATCAGAGCTAATGGTATGTCGTGTATTGCTATTTTAAAAGTATCATCATATCGTACACTTCGTGCATAACCTACTCGCCATATCAGTTTAATGTTGCTGTAAATAAAAACCGTACACCGGAACGTGCCAAACAGCAAATCACATTCCACCATGGCTTTACTTTATGTACGTCAACATGATTCGCCCAGATTCTACTTGCATACGGATGTTTGATTGTTGGCCTTTTAAGATAGCGAGACTAGTCAACATCGAACTGGAAACACTATGATATTCACAGGTGAGACTTTTGTTTTAACTCAACAATTACTTGTCATATCTGTGAAAGTACATGTCATACATATGAGAGTGTGAGAGTACATGTCATATCTGTGAGTACGTGTCATATCTGTGAAAGTACATGTCATACATGCGAGAGTGTGAGAGTACATGTCATATCTGTAAGTACGTGTTATGTCTGTGAAAGTACATGTCATACATGTGAGAGTGTAAGAGTACATGTCATATCTGTAAGAACGTGTCATATCTGTGAAAGTACATGTCATATATGTGAGAATAAAATATTAAAAGACAAAGTTAGAAATTACATGTCATACTTATAGAAACTAATGTCTATTTCAAATGTCTAAAACACATCCGACAAATAATTCTTAATCACTGAAGTTATGACAAGTCATTCGTCCATCAAAACTCTTGTAAAAATGATCCACATGCAGGGGTGAAAGTAATACCCAGCACCGAAGAAACTGTACATTTAATTCAGCAACGTTTTTACTTTTGTTAGATTCATGCATGTTTGCGAAGACATAACAGTTACAAGAAATATTATATTTGTACATAGTTTTAGGCTGGTAGACCAGTCTTTTAACTGGCTACAAAGTATAAATGACAAAATTACAGAAATATATTCACGCAATGAAAGTTACATTTTCTTGAGGAAAGACATTTATCCATTTGATTATGTGAACAGATTCATTTAAGTATATGCATTACCCAAAGAAAGTTTTATATGAAGTCTGAGTGAGTCTGTCATAATAATTTTCAGCTACGTACAGGTATTTATGGACTGTACGGATGGTACAACAAAATTTTACTCAGTTCATAATTACAGTTCACCTGGTTTATATACATTTTATAGTGACGGGTGTACAACTGTAAAATTAGACAGGCTTTTTTGATACTAGAGAGTGGAACTACAGAGGTCGTATTACCATGCTCACAACGATACACCAAAGTGAACAATGATGATGAAAATGGAAATATAAAATGTGATGATGACTTTTAAAATTCAAGATCTAGGTCATTTATCATATATCTTTATCTCAGCAATTTAAACACTTCAGACAAGGAAATAATGAACAAATTAGATGGTGTTACGTATATGTAATTAAATTGCTTGTGTGTTGGTTTTAAATTCTTTTCTATTTTAATTTTGTTTCATTATATTTTATTGTAATGATAATTTTCATTGGATTTGAATCTCTTTTCCGAAAATTGGCTTGACCCGATTAGATTATAACATTTCTTCAGCACTATGTTTAGCTCACTCTGGTTCATAGATCTTGTAAACATCAAGTAAAAACGATTGGCTATTACCAAGGTCATTTTCGGCCCACGTGTTAGCTAAATTGTAAACAGCCTTTCTTTTTTTATATATTTCCAGCGTGAGAATTTGATTCTTACATAGGGCTATTCTAGCTATGTGCTAAATGGCATTTTTTTAAAATGCGATGTTCAAATTAGTGGTCATGTAAGTCCATCACATGAGCCACCATGTGATTTAAAATCGAGGCTTAAAACAGTCAATTGGTATTAAAATTATTCAGTCGTATGTTTACACCTTGAAGGTACAAGGTGTTTCAATTGTTGATGTCAGATTGTTTTTGAAGTTCATCTGTTTTTTGGGATTTAATAATTTATTCTCTAGAAGACTAAACAAGTGTACTTTTTTTATAAAAAGTTCTGGGACAAAGAAATTCAGTGGAAATTTATTCTGGAATTCTAAACGGGAACATTATAAATTGTGATTCGACGAGGATCTGTTGCCATTAGTACAACGACCTCATCTGACGTCATCGCCTTCCATATTGGAATTTCATCGTCATTCGAACCGGGACTCAATTAAAATTGTTTAGTGATAGGACTTATATTTTTCAACTTTAGGATTAATTTTTGGATTATATTCACAAACCGTAAGTCCTATTTCATACTTCATGTTGTTTTCTAGGGAAATAAATTATTTTGTTAAAATTTACAAAGCTCGCTGACTTCACTCTTTTCTTTTGTTACATTTGTACGAGCCTACACGTAACAATGGTTAGTGCTATTTATATCTATACTTTTTGTAACTACTGATACATGATTTTATGAATTTTTAAAAAAAAATTATTCATGGCTGTAATGTGTACAGAATATCTTTATTTCGTTTTGACTTGAATCTGTTAAATAATATTGCATATGATCTATAAATAGATGATGGCATATGTGTTGACAATTATTAATAATAATCTTAATAGGATGACTTAAATGGCGCTTGTGGCATAATTTCTCATTGGCTGATGGGGTTTCTATGTTTCTATAATAATTTTGCAGCTTTCCATTGGTTGGACTAGGTCACATGAATAGGCCAAAACGACACAAATGAGTAGTGTATTGTGTCACGTAGGATCAATTACGAAATACAGTCGCAATATACGGATTATATAAGAATTTAATTAAGCAATGAGATTCATTCCGAGTTTTGGAGTCATTCACACTTATTGTGTTCCCGTTGAAGTCTGCAGACATGTTCTATGTTGCATTTGGAAAGTATTCGAGAAGAAAAACATTTTAGATTTTTCAGTGGATATAGAAAGTGCTCATTACTTGGACTATAATATTTCTGGAACTGTTATAAATTATTCGAAGGAATTCTGGACAACGCCATCTTGACAGCGTCATGGTTCTTGGAGGATCAGTACATTTCCGGTTTTGAAATTTATAAGGAATTTTTCATTTATTTAGGACCTGTATAAGGACTAGTTTGGATTAACTTCATTATGCTGTAAGTTCCTCTCACATTTTCATTTATGACATTGATAATTAAATTGTTTGTTAAGTTATACAAAACTGGTTGGCTTTGCTTTTCTTTGCTGTTATTTAGTTTGTGACCATAGAGTCGTACACTTAGAGAAAAACTTGCTAGGTCTCCCCAATGTTAGTGATGCAGAGTAGATTTTAAAAGTTGATTTCGAGATGCGAACACATTTATACAGCCATTTCAAGGTACAAAGTAGAGCTTGTCAATATATGATGACAATGTATTATGGTATTGAAGAGTAGCAACATGTGACATTGATGCCAGTACTTTTTTGTTTGCAACGAACATCGCCTGTTTTAATTTATTCTCATTCATTAATACACTATTCTCTTCCAGAAAGAATGTAGCGTTTCTTTTAAACTGTAATTTCTGTATTCCTGTAATTTCTTTTTTTCTAATCCTTTCTTTATGGGCTCTATTGTGAACTAAAAGTCGTTTGTTTACCACTAACCCAATGTTGAATACAATACGTTCACTGAAAAGATTTAAAGCCTCTTCAAAATATACTTTCACGCAAACGTTGTGTAAGCTGTACTCTTTGAATGTATGCGTGATGTTATGAATTATCTTGATGACGCATTAGTTAAATCCATAAATGATAACTAATGCCTGGTGTGTATAAATTTTTAACAAGCCTTTCACACTTTCTCTCTGGCTAGTTGATTCAATTCTATTTATCTCTCAGTTCCTTCTCCACATTAGACTTCAGTACTATCCAGATGGAAGGAGTCTTGACTCAGTATAGTTTCCAAAATTGATGATCAATACGCATCTAAACATTAATTTCGTTTTCTTCTCAAATTATTGTTTCTTTCTATCAATTACTGTTTTTAAATTCATTCATTGTAACCCTAATACAACACTGTTTACACACATTTTCGAGTTCAATTAGGTTTGAACGCATAAGTGTGTGTGTTTAGTTTGGTGTTAACGCTGTCAATGGTAAAACTTAACCGAGTGTCTTTCTATTAAGTTCCAGTTTTAATAGCCTCTGTGTTTGTGTCAACTATGTAAAACCTGCTACTTAACAAGAGTGACTTTTATCTATTTCTGTGTGAATGAACTTGGAGCTACTATAAATGCTTTCTCCACAAATTTTAAATATTTTCGTAGCCTTTTCATCCTTTCGACAATTTCATCAATGCTACCCTGCACATCACCTATACGGCTGACCACATATAGATCAAAATGCTCCTTTGTATAAATCTGTGCTAGCTTGTTCGACTTAGCTTGTCATTTGCTGTCAAACTTGGTGAATGTAACGTTTTATATTGCTTTATCATTCAGATCTGCGAAACCGTATTCATTGATCACTTCGACCTTGAAGTGATATATTTCCAAATATTATGTACCTACCCTTTTACGTAATATGGAACACACATTGTGACAATATATTTCTATGCAATACTCATTTCCAGTGTTGATGCTTAGTCTGTTAAGACTGCCACCTTGTCCTTGTTTATAACTGCTATTAACAGACAATTGAAAGCTACTTACCTTGCTGACACAGAACCAAAAGAAAAATACCAAATTCAATGTACATACTCCAGTAGCCCATTGTCTTGACTTTGACAAGGAGGAAGAGATCGTTAGATCGTAAACTGATGTCGAGATATTGGCACGTACTAGCTTGATATGAACACTTTTTGTGCCATTACATCAGGTAAGCCACAGGGTGAAAAAAATGACTGCAAACCGCGCATGTCACTGATCGAGATACTGGCATGTACTGGTTTGATAACACTACTTCCAAGGTCTGTTATCTGGGGTACTCAACCAGGTATAGATACTTTCACATGTCCTGGATCGTTCCTTTAACAACAGTAGGATGAGTATAAAGCTCAGATCTAGACGGGTTATACATTCGCTACTTGCACTTTGCCTTCAAGAAAAATTAATCTGGCAATTATGACATTCTCTCACTTATACACCATGAACGTTTTGTCATACACAGAAACTCAAACTGTATAGTCAAGTACCATTTTGATGTACACTCCCAATATTCAAGTATCGGTGAAGCTAAATACGATAAATAAACTACTTTCTCTAGAGTTAAAAATTTGCATGAAACAAATGTGATTTTGAGTTCTTAATTAAAATAAATATTAAGAATTTGAAATGTTTTCCAGTGTACACATACAGGGACAGTAAAGAACTGAACAAGTAATAAATAAATAGATAAATTCAGAAGACCTGCATTACCATAAAAAATATTACTGAGGGATTGGGTAGTGAAGGGTCAGATGATTCAGAGAGAGAGAGAGAGAGAGAATATATATATATATATATATATATATATATATATATATATATA
>JAECUM010019278.1:0-45464 GCA_016617855.1 Megalonaias nervosa | reverse complement strand
TAATTTCAGTATACAGATATTATGTCCCTGTATAGTCTGAGTAAGTAATTTCAGTATACAGATATTAAGTCCCTGTATAGTCCGAGTAAGTAATTTCAGTATACAGATATTATGTCCCTGTACAGTCTGAGTAAGTAATTTCAGTATACAGATATTATGTCCCTGTACAGTCTGAGTAAGTAATTTCAGTATACAGATATTAAGTCCCTGTATAGTCCGAGTAAGTAATTTCAGTATACAGATATTATGTCCCTGTACAGTCTGAGTAAGTAATTTCAGTATACAGATATTAAGTCCCTGTATTGTTAAAGTAAGTAGTCATTTAGCATACAAAATACAAAGTCCCTGTATAGTCAGAGTAAGTAATTTCAGTATACGGATATTAAGTCCCTGTATTGTCAAAGTAAGTAGTCATTTAGCATACAAAATACAAAGTCCCTGTATAGTCAGAGTAAGTAGTCATTTCAGTATACCATACATGTACAGTAATAATTACATAGTTTTTATATTTTCACTTGATAAATGTCATAAACATGTAACTTGTGGAAATCGAAAAATTAACATTAAATTGCAATGACGTTTACCCATGGAGAACAGAGCACTTTTAAAATATTCAAAAATATACCTTTGATTTGTAATGAAAATCTTTTAAAATATTCTTAAAATGCATTGATGGGTTAAGTACACATTAAACTGCCTTCCTTTAGTCCCATGTATGTTTTACTCTACAACTATGAGCAAATATTTTAATATTTCATTTATCTTATATATATATATATATATATATATATATATATATATATATATATATATATATATATATATATATATATAAACATGCACATTTGTCTTTCTGTGCATTACCCCTGCCAAAGAGGTTATGGGTTTGAAACTCACAGTAACATAACATTTTTTTTAAATAGTTCTTTTGTATTTTTATGTTCAAACTTTCTTTTTAACTTGCTCATCCCAATTTTTTTTTTACATGTTTTATTTTAATCTTGAAATTTTCATTATCACTCCCATTAAAGGATGGGCATGAGCTAGTTGTAAAATTAAAAAAAAAAAAACATTTGAGGACACTTGTGTAAAGTGTAATAAAAGTTGACATTGAAATATGTTATTAAGTCTGTGTACTACATGAGCTCATGACATCGGAAATGTCACAAGTTCCTAATTGTGTAACATCTAGTCAAACTGTGATATAGGTACAATAAAATGTCTATTCAAACATGAAAATGTTCTTGCAATTTGCCCACTGCTACTTTTGCACCACAATATATCAGTATTAAAATGTTTTAATGTAAAATTTCTCCAATTAAATGCAGTATTATTTGTCTGCATACAACCTTCTGTACTTTCCAAATAGTGACAATTCAGTATATGAAATTGTACAACACTCTTTTTCATAGGGAGCAAGAACTGTGGGGCACAAATAACTGTATGGAAATAGTAACAAACAATTCTCAATTCATGAAAAATATTTTGTAAAGGAATAAAATGAATACCCATGAAAATAAAGTTTATTACAGTATTCTCTATGTTATTATTTCATATTTTGCATGTGGTATGCTGACATGCTATATCTAAGTGATTAGATAGATACAAACCTAATTAAGACGCAGGGTGACTTGAATAGTTGGACTGAAATTCAAACTGAGGTGCCTCAGTGGTCAATCCTCAGATTCTTTAATGTTTTTATAAATGATATTTTCTATTTTATTCCATATGGCGCTTTACATAAATATGCCGAAGATAGCACTTTGTCCTTTTACCACCGAATTTTGACACTCTGATTAACACTCTTGAAGCAGAGTCCAACATTCTGATTGACTGGTTCATTCAACACAAAAACAAACATAACTGAGAAAATTCAAACTTTTCATCAAAATGAAAGTGTAGAAAATGTGTCAAATTCCATTGTTAAAACATGAGAAATAAAAGATGATCACAATATAGTAGAAATAGAAAATTGTGCAAAAGGATGTACAAAAATTAAGAAAAGTTTGAATTGTAGGGTTCTTTTTTGAACTGCAGTCAGACAATTCAACTCCTGTAGATTAACCCAGCAAGCAAACTGGAGAGAATGTAAGTGTGCCAAACGCAACCACAATAATATTTAGGATCTGCAGTGTAAAGTTTAAAGAGTATCTGATCGTATGAACAAACATGGCTATGAAAACATTAGACAAATATTATTTTGTATCTGGAAGTATCAAATTAACTATTTTATATTAAACATAATCTAATAATACCTGATACTGACCTCGTCCAACTGTTTGGGATGAATTTTCCACCAAGGTTTTAACCATGCTTGCCAGTGACAAGTGAATCAAGTACTTTCTTTTAAATTACTGATATTATCGCTCCAAGCCATTTGTGGTGCTAACTCTGAAATTAAATAGTAACTGCTGTAGACATGTATCCATCTCTGAAATAGGGAAGAAGGGAATATCAAGTTAAAGTTTGTGTTTTTTGTAATATTATCAAAGAACAATCCTGTCACATGCATACCCATAACTCTTGCGTATATGTCAGGTCTCCTGCATTGTCCTCTAGTCTTCTGATTTTATACCAAATCTTTTGATCTACCGATTCCCGACCAAAAAAATCCTAGAAATAAACAAATCTGCCGAGTATAGGTATTTCCTGCTAAATCATTATCTGCCAAGCATTATGTTTTTCCAGCTTAAACTATGTTCAGCGGACTTAAGACTATCGTAATCCGTCAATCAAGTGCTTATCGACCTAACAACCAAACATATCATGGCTCGTAACACGTGCTGATTCATTTATTGTGCGCAAAGAAGCTGTTTTGCTCACCAACATTTCAGTATTGAGTAATGTATCACGTATAACAGCTTGCAGGCAACCTGATAAGTATAAGATAGTTCTTGACCTATTTGGAAATATAATAATGTTGGTACCATACCGAAAAGTACACAAACGGCTTCGAAGGAAAAAAAAAACAAGAAGAAGTACGTGTGCAAGTTCAACAGAACTTAAATGAATCTACATATATAAAACATTGAAAAGGGAGAAAGCTTTGTGTAATGTACAACTTGCTACACACATTTGAACATTTCTGGGGGGGGGGGGGGAATGATCTTGAAAATTATGCAGCGCACTGAAAATGATAAATGTCATATCATGTGCCTAAAAGTGACGCAAATGAAAACAACCTAGATGACATTTCTCGAACACAGATGAGCTGCTTCTTCAGGATTGTGATGTTCTTCTATGAGGAAGTTACAGCAAAGATGATAGGTCATTTTCTATTTCATGACCAGACCCTGAAGGCCTTGATTACCTGAATCGTGAGATTGCCGATGCTGAGCACTGTTTCAGCATGTTGGGGAGGATTCAGATGGAACACCATGGAAATGTATGTAGAAAAATAGGCATCATTAATATTATGTAACATAAATGCCTGGTGTGACTCTTTTGAACTCAGACCTTAAAATGATTTGTGCATTGATGCAAAAAAAGACTGAAAGGCAGCACACATTGAAAAAAAAAATAAGTTCGAGTGTTTGAGGTACCAGTGTACCACAAGTCTTTGAAGCACAGACTGATTCTTGAGAAGATTCTTAAATTATTTTGTGAGATTAAGAAAAGAGCATAAGAAAATTTATAAAGTTGGGCAGCCATTATTCATTGTAGTTAATTTCCTTGATTTCGGTACGATGTGTATTTCGCGCGCTTAAATTTATGGCAAAACTGATCGTAAACTGACCTTCATGATTTTGGTCTAAAAAAAAAATGGCATTTATGCTGTTGTACCATTCTTACGCATCTTTTATCATTACAAATGTACCACTTGTTCACAAGACTTAAAATAGTATTTCAAGATATTGTGAGTGTTTCAGCTATCTGGAGGTCTGAGCAAACAAAATTCTACCCTGAAAAAGCTACATAATAAACGATTACTTGAAAATACAAAACATGCGTGTATAATAAGGGTACAAAAGCTTCATGCTCATAGTGAATTAAATACATGTATGTAATGGTTTTTCTTTTTTAAAAATCAATTTAGTGAAGCTGGTATTTAGAACAGATGTGTTCGTCACTGTTGGTAAAGCATCAAAGCTAAGCTGTTGATTGGTTCATAAAACCCAGTGATTTAAGAATAATTTAAATTTTAAAAAATAGTGTTCTCTGGCTTATCTATACAAACAAACAGCATTAACCACAATTACATAATAACCAGATAAACATAATCTTTCTTTCTTTTCTTATCTACAAACATGGAGTTATTAACAATTTACATTAAAACCTGGCTCTTTTTATGGTCCAAAGATTAGATTAGTCTATTGCTGGCCCTGATAGGTGTTTGCGCACATGTTAAACATTGTGTTAACCTTGCATGTCCTTGGCGCATTTTATTATGATAAGCTTACGACAGTATTTGCTAACTGTAAATAATCTGGTTCAGCATGTGTCAAGAATTTAGTAGCTAAAATATATAACCAAGTATGAATTGAGTTTAATTTAAAGGTTTTTTTTTTTTTTTAGCGTAACATTTAAATTTGGGATGGAAATTTGTTTCGGTTTTTGGAGTAGATGGGTTTCAGCATACTAGAAAAAAAATAATGATAGTAAAGAGGGAAGAATGAGGAACTAAAAAATGTTTAGTCTTGAGTGGATTCGAGTATATATAGCACATATGCCATGATTGGTCGATAAATAAGCGACTTATGGGTGACGTTTGTCACCCAGAGGATGTATTTAGTGTCACTCAAAGTAAAATGATAATCAAAACCATTTTTGTTATTAGCTGAACATATTAGCTGTTACATAAGCAATAATGATATAATATTAATAAAAAGGTTTAAACTATCGTTGACATCATGTTTTCTGTGTATATCTCTGTTGACCGTGTGGATGTTTGCTGAAGTATGGTAAATTTTAAAATACTTTTTTATATTATCATTGATGCTACATATATAACTGTTCTTAGAAATAATTCGGAATATCATAACCATACTTTTTGAGGTTAGTGGATTAGGGTTGACTCAGCTTCGAAGTCAAACCTCTCAGGGTCATCATGCATGCAGTCAGATGTATGCCTATAGTCAGTTTCCTAACAAAGCGAACCGGCCTGTTTACAATTAATGGCAGTCTTGACTTTGGATCAGGATCGGACAGCCTTTGGCCTCAAGGAGAACCAAACCTTGCAGGAACCTAGCCTCAGACCACAATTACCACACACTCAATCACCTTTGACACTAAGTCTGAGGTTGACCCAAAATCACGAAGATGTTCCGAAGAAATACTTGTTGTAGTTTTTGTTGTTCTCTGGTTTAATGCCATTTTTCAGCACAAGATAGGCTATACATGGCGGCCATTATAAATGGTGGAGGAAGAACCCGTGAATACCCCGGAAAGAACCACCGACCCACGAGAAGATACTGGCAAGCTTTCTCATATACCCACATTGGCCGAACCCGAGACTCGAACCCACGCAGACAGAGGAGAGATAGCAGTGATCCGTAACGGTGAGCGCTTTAGACCACTCGGCCACTCGGGGACCCCCGAAGAAAAAGTGACTTGTTCATATGGTCCATTTGGCACTAACTTATGTGGTAAAGTTACTTATTGCAATAATTGTGAAAGGAAACACTTGAAACCTAAATATTTTGTATAGAACATTTATTGATGGATGCTTATATCTACAATAGAATAAAAATAATCGTGGTTTGAGGCTACCCGTCCTCTCCCACAACGAATCGGAACACGGAGAAAGTTACGAGGTGATCTGAGTACCGAACATTTTAACAAATGAGCCGAGCGAAGCGCCGTATTTCCGATTTCACGGGATGATAAATAAATACCTGGTTCAAAATTAACTCAAAAATTGTTAAACAAGAACATAAAAGGCAAAAGTGTTTCTATGTCTTGATTTTTTTCTTTTTGTTAAGTATATCTGTATTGTGTGTTTGACCTTTGCTTGTTGATTTGGGTTTGAATTCTAGAAAATGAACATGTGTACAATTTGTGGTAATTTCTCACTGGATGATTAATTCAGTTGGGTTGGGTTGCGACATAAGGCACGTGGGAGGAATTGTGACATAAAGACATATCCGGAGTTACTAGAGGCAAAAAAACCCGCCAAAAACCTTGAGAGGACATATACTAACATTCTGGAATTTACAACTAAAATAGGAACAAGAGAGCAAATATTTAAATTTAATTTAGGAAAACGTATTTATAAAAAATGGAAGACAGGACTAGTAATATTAGGCCCGCCATGACGAGAACTAGTTCTTTGGTACCAGCCCCCACTTCCACACAAAGTTCGCAACGCTCAAATGAGACCGATACGGATTTCAAGTGAAGAAAGATATCTTGCTTCATGTGAAAGCCTAGAAAAGTATACATTCAGGTTTAATTCTCATAATGTTCACAAACGTTTTTTTATGGTTTAAAGCTGTGACCTGCGGATAACAGCTAGGACAAACATGCTAAATCATCATATCTGTGTGATAATGATAGTGCTCTGAAAAATATACCCAGTTTGTAACAATATGATAATGGCATTTTCAGAACACATTATTATTATTATTATTTTATGAGATATTTAAATACGTAAATTAACCTTTTGTGATATGTTAAATCGGTGATTTGTCAGTCGTAGATCTAAAGTATTGACGTGCGTGCTTGAGCGCGCTCGTGCGTGTGCGTGCGCACGTGTGTGTGCGTGTGTGAAAAGAAAGGTGGAGCCAGAAATATAGAGTGACTGCAATTAGTGCATCTTTTCATCTTATGCACGAACATATGCGTTGAGAAGAGTGTGTGTGTGTGATTTGGAATTTTAACGTAGCTTTTAACAATTTTTCAGTCATATCGCTACGTTGTCTGCAGTGTGGCAGTTTATAGTGATGTCTAGCACTAGGGCATCATGCCGCAGACATGTAGCATGTCCCACCCAGTCACATTATCCTGACATCAGGCCGACCAGTCCTAACACTAACCTCTTAATGCTGAGCGCCAAGCGAGGCAGCTGTTAGTACCATTTTTATAAGTCTTTGGTATGACTCGGCCGGGAATCGAACCCACGACCTCCCGCATCCGAGGCGGACGCTCTAACCACTGGGCCACCGGATTGAGAAGAGTGAAAGAGGCAGATAAAGTGCCATATTGAGAAATAAAGTTAACAATAAAGTGGGTATTTTACCTTTGTGCTTCAAGTTTTGTGTGTATGCATGTTTGAGTGTGCATGTGTGTGTTTACACATCAACATTATGAGGTCTTAAGGTGCATCGGCGCCCGCACATAGGGGAAGTGGGGCACTTGCCCCCTTCCCCCCCCCTCCACTCCGGATTTCACCTCTAAACATGTTTTGGCCTACATCCGTAAAACTTAATAGCTGACCACTACATGTTTGCCCCCTCCCCCTGAAAATGATTCCGCGGGCGCCCCTGTTATCGTGTGACTTGTGTACACGCCAATGTAGAGATGACTGAAGTAAATAGGTGTGTATTCCGTTATTTATAAAGAAATTAAAAAACGCATGATGTCAGCTGTCATTCTAATGTTGGTAGGTAAAAGTGAGGTTAATATAGTTAATCTAAGCAGAGGTGAATCGTTAAGACCTCTTAGAGTTCATCTGTAACAAGTCAAATGATAGTACCTCTCAAAGTTGATCTGTAAAAAGTCATATGATAGGACCTCTCAATGTTCATATGTAACAAATCATGTAATAGGACCTCTCAAAATTTACCTGTAACATACCATGTGATAGGACCTCTCAAAATTCACCTGTAACATGTCATATGATAGGACTTCTTAAAATTCATCTGTAACAAGTCATATGATGGCCGAGTGGTCTAAAGCGCTCACCGTTACGGGTTACTGCCATCTCACCTCTGTCTGCGTGGGTTCGAGTCTCAGGTTCGGCCAATGTGGGTATGTGAGAAAGCTTGTCAGTAGCTTCTCGTGGGTCGGTGGTTCTTTCCATGGTTTTTCCAGGTTCTTCCTCCACCATTGATACTGACCGCCATATATAGCCTATCTTGTGCTGAGAAATGGCGTTAAACCCTGACAACAACAACAACAACAACAACAAGTCATATGATAGGACCTCTCAAAGTGGATATGTAATATGTCACGATAGGACTTCTCAAAGATGATTTGTAACAAGTCATATGACAAGACCTCTCAATTTTCATCTGTAACATGTCATGATAGGACTTTTCAAAGTTGATCTGCAACAAGACATATGAAAGGACCTCTCGAAGTTGATCTGTAACAAGCCATATGATAGGACTTCTCGAAGTTGATCTGTGACAAGTCATATGAAAGGACCTCCCGAAGTTGATCTGTGAAAGTCATATGTCCTCAAAACTTCGATGGGTACTTAATTCGATACTGTGATGCTGTTGCGTCAGCAAACTATATTTTATAGGAGTGCGTAGAGAAGCTGAAAAATCAGTGCTATTGAGATATATTCTTTGACAAAGCAGGTTTTTTTATTTCATTTAAAGAAGCGCTGAAAACATGAGGATTTATGTTTTGAACTTTTAACTCTTAGGTTAATGATTAAAAGGAAATTATGTTCTAAAAAGATTATTTTCTTCCCCTAATACTTGTCCATGAAATTACAATAATGTTCACAAAATCAGTACCTCGAATACACGTATTATTTTGGGTTATCGGATATCTTTCAAAAATAACTGTGAAGCGATTTTGGATACTAAGGGTTCTTATTTAATATTGCAGATGGTGTTGAAATGTTTTCAGAAATCATCATGAATGTTTCAGAACCCGTATTGACCTATGCAAGGTCGGTTGAAATAATTCTGGTGTAAATTGGTGCGTGGTGTAACTTGAAATGACAAATTTACCAAGCACGGCATTTAATGTGACCAACTGTTTTTCGGTTAAATTACGTGATAAGTTCTATTTTCGTATGAGCTAGGGTTCATTTACCATTTCGCTACATAACTTTTATTCAAATTTTACGTCTTTTTTAATCAACATATTCAATTACTAACTGAACCGACCTAAACGTCTTATTTAAGACTGAATCAAAACATACGCTAGCGTGCATATTTATGAGTTCAATTTCACAGTCAACGATTTTCTTTAATGCGTTGCCTTCTTTGATTATATTCGTTGAAAAACAAATCTACAGATGTTATTGGTCCTTATTTCCGCTCTAGGACGTATTTTTGATTTCATAGATCATTTTTGTCTATTAGAAATCTTGTTATGCGTGCATACATTGCAAATTATTGCATATTACATATGCCTACGTGAGCAAACACTCATAAGACTGGGAAAATACGAGCATATTAAGAAGGGTGATTCTCCGAGTCACCTTGTAATAGGAAAATCTTCATATTTACACCCGTCTCAATCATACTGAAGGTCAACAGAAGTGTGTGCCTGAGAGTTTGAGGGGGTGTACCATCACTTTGGGCTTAGACTCTTACCTATACTACTGGTGAGTGACAAATAATAACTCTAGCATGTTTCACGTAGGTAATGCGTTTCTTGTAATGAAATACGAAAAAGATTTCAGATAGTAAAACCTATTAAAACTTGATGTATTTTCATAACAGTGCAATGCATATTTATGAGCTCAAATTCAGCATTGTAATGACCAATTAATTTGAAACTTCAGACAAATCTTCAATTTGCACTACTTTTCCATGTGTGTGAGGACTTTTCCATGTGTGTGAGGACTTTTCCATGAATGTGAGGATGAAGCCACATACTAATGTACCTTAATAAGTTACTCTTTTGATAAAGAGGGTGGGGGAATAACTTGCCCCCGGAACCCCAAAATGTTGAATAATATACCACTGTAACTTTGTATATTTCTTCTTTGTCTCAGATGAAAGTATTTAGGAATAAATACACACATACATACATACATACATACATACATACATACATACATACATACCCAGTACCTGAAAGATTCGCAAAGAGGAATTCCGATATATAGATCACCCTGCTTATGTTACCACTTTCTTTTGTGTCCCGCAGTGGTCCCAATAACGAATTTGTACTGTATGTGATACCACTGGGTAACAAATATTTATTACCTCTGAGCGTCATATACACAAAATATCTTTGCGCGACACATTCACATGAACGAGTTGGCTACGTCGCCCAACACTGGGTCATATGTATGAACGTAGATCGTTTTACCTTTTGATGGCAATGAATGGGCGATACAAAATATAGATTTTACTTTTCTTTTGTTCTACCCTCATTTTTTCCTAACCTCTTTTTATATCTTTCAACATTCCTTTGAATATTTCCCACAAAATATACCCTACGGGTACAATAATGGTAGGCACATAGTTACTGTACAAAGATTTCCACAGAAGCTATCACTTGATTTTTTTTGTGGTCTGAAAGTTGAAACATCAAAATTTTAATGATTTTATTCCTGTAGAAATAATTATGTCAAGTTGTGCAGCCTCAACGGTTTTGAATTTTTATTTGTCTTGTCTCCGTTTTGTTTTTGCCTTTGAAAAAGATTCAGAGAGAGAGAGAGAGAGAGAGAGAGAGAGATCGATCAAATAACAAACTTTACTATCTTTACCATTGTACAGGATCTCTTCCGGAGAACGTTTATGTCAAGGAAAAATGATAACGAGATTAATACAAATCTCATTATAAATTACCTTGCATAGTGTCATGCAGAAAACTAAATGCAACACACGTACGAGCTTTTCAACAAGATCACCGCAACTATTCCTTTTTATGATTTCCAATATTCCAGAAGAGGCCTATAACTGAGTTCTGTCTAATCGTTTTAGAATAGGGGTGGGTATTTAATTAAAAATCACATTGTGATATATTACAATATTAAGCGAAATATTGCAATATTATTGCAATATATTGATTTAAGAAAGAATGACAGATTACTGTTAATTTATTGAAATAAAATGAATGCAAACTGCAAAAAATTACTTAAAATTATTTAATTACATAATTAAAATACAGTAGAGAAAATGAATAAAATGTAGTACAATAGTTGCAATCTAATACAGTAATAAAGAGTTACAATAAGTATTTTGTCTGAACAGTTCACAGTTTGTGCTTTACATTTTGATAAACATAAAATGCATAACACTGCAGATTCGGTTTTTCATTCTCACTTTACCCAGTGTAGTTCAAACTGAATTGCCTTGAAAATCACATGATGGAACTTACTTTATATTTTCTTTTAAGAAGATAAGAGCATAAACATGATTTGGTTTTAGGGCTGAACGTTGTGCATTTACTATATCTCCAGCAGTGGAGAATACCCTCTCAGAAGGGACACTTGTTGCTGGGATGCACAATAAGGATTTAGCAAGCTTAGCTAGGAAAATCTCTGCTCGTGCTTTTTCCACCATTGAAGAGGATTTGAATTCAAGGGAATCGACAGAAATACTCTATAGTTCTTAAGCTCTTCTTCTAGTTCTCCCATTTGTGTTTTTAAAAGTCTCAAGACCTGTTATGTAGACATCAACAAGAAGTTCTTGCATGCCAGAACAACAGGTACCTTTACCTATCATATCACTCTGACCAATGTCTGACTTGAGCTTCTTGCAAACTGGTTGAGCATCCTTAGCAGCAGAACTGGCAGACACACATAACTGCTTGGTTAGCTGTGGTAAAGGTGGCAGTTCTGACTGCCCACTATCATCCACAGGTGAGTGATCAGTGTCATGCTCAGCCTTCACTCTAACAATTATTTATGATGCATTCTGCACAATTTTGGTAAAGATTTCATTCCTTAGTGCATCGCTGAAGAAAGGTAAGGCTTTAAAACATGGATCCAAGGCAGCAGCAATGGTGAGAACTTCTTCTTGATGAGTGTTTCTATCCTGAAGATCATCAACCACAGCCCTTTTCATCTGAGCTATTACTAGACAGTCATCATCGCTATCTTGGAAAATGCTCTCAATAACTTTGCGATGAAGAGGCATGATAACAGAAATGGTTGGAACTGACTCAGCACAAAGACTGGTTATCACCACTTTAAGAGGTTTTAGACAAACCATTACCTCAGCTGCCAGGCAAATGTCATCATCTGACAATGTGTTCAAATCTTTCTCTTTTATTTAAGCAAGATCTTTGGATATCAAAACGGCAATTACTGCACATTGCATTTCAAGAAACCTTTAAATCATGTCATAAGTACTATTCCGTCTAGAGGGCACGTCAGCTATAAGCTTATGATCCAGTAGACCAGCAATTCAGCCTGGCTTCTCAGTTTAGCTGCTGCAGTTATACTTCGGTGGAAGAACCCAACTATTCGACATATCCTGCTGAGGAGAATTTCAATGCGTCTGATCTTAAGACACTTTTGTGCAGCCAAATTAATTGTATGTACATAACACTTGATGTGAAAGTTGCATCCTAAAAGAGTCCCTGCCTTGTCCATGTTAGATGCATTACCTGATACAATAGGTGGTATGGGGATAGACTCTATTTCCCATTCTTTGAAGGCCTCGTGAATCACAGCAGCTATATTCTCACCTTTGTGCCCTTCATACATGGGCCGAGTTTGAAGAACATAGTGTATCAGCTGCCAATCCTTATCAATGTGAGCTGACGTGATTGTCAGATATGATTAAGTTGACCTCGACGTCCAACTATCTGTTGTCAATGCAACCATCTCAGCATTTCGTAGGTCTTCTATTACCAGTGCCTTGACTTGAGCATATTTTTGAGGAATGACCACCTCTGCAAACAGCTTTTTACCTGGAACATTATATCGGGGGTCAAGTGTATGTACAAGGTCTCTAAACTCTGGCGAATCCACTATTTGGCATGGACGCATGTCCTTTATTATAAATCTGCACATCTTGTCAGTTATCTGTAACACACGAGAAGAATGCGAGGGTATTTCGCACCAATGAGCCCTGGTAAGGTTCTCTGGATTGGCTGCGACGTTTTAGTTTAAAAAGATCGGAAATATCTTCACACGATGAACTCGCATTAGCCGTGATCGATGATCTATTGTCGGTCATTTTGTAATTATCACATTTCCTGGGATGGTGTTTGTTCATGTGGTACGCTAGATTAGAGGTTCCTCCAGAAATTTTAACATGAGCGACACGTAGTCGGCACACAGCAATTGCCTCATCAATTTTTCCATCCCTTTTACTCTTTCGTAAAGCAAAATGAGTCCATATGGCAGACCACGCTTTTGTATTTTGCACCAGGTCGTACTCAGCCATGCTTGAAGAACTTGTAGCTCAAGGTCAATGTCAGTCATCAATGTCAGCAAGGTGCTTATTTGTTGACAAAGAGAAGTTAAAGCTTCAAAAGGATAAACATTCACAGACATGTAACTTCCGATTACCCATGCTGCAACTGCCCAGGAATGAAACAGAAATGTTACTGAAGCTGATTACCGGAGGCAAGGCTATGGAATTAAGTAGGTCATTGTCAATCGGAAATTATTATAAGTAGTGAAATATGGCTAATATTAACTTATAATACTAACAGAGTTCGTTGCTACTTCTTATCAAAATTTACGTCAATATCGTACTATATCGATATAAGAAAGTTTTATCGCGATTATTGTATCGTCGGTTTAATACCACAATATAACGGTATTCGATATTATCGCGCACCCCTGTTGTAGATCTCCTTGTGACCAGACAACCACTTACTGGAGAGCTTCTGTTAAGAAAGGCAGGGTTTTTTCCAAGCATGGCTGACTCTTACGTTGTCCAACGCTGTTTCACATAAAGCTTGAGCCAACTGTCATAACCTATGAGGAGAAATGAAACTACTGGCTAATGAAACTTTATTGCCCAATGAAACTTTATTGCCCAATGAAACTGTTGCCCAATACCAACGTTTATTCAAAGACAATTTGATGTTTACTCATTAATCATGATTGAAACTTACCTGAGTTAAGATGACAACAATTAATATTAACAATATAAATTACGAGATATAAATAATACATTGGAGTTGAAAATTACCTGTGAAAAATTCATATTGGGTGGGAAAAGATAAAATTATTTGACTTGAAGTGTAGTTTTAAAATAAAGATTTCACACTTTCTGGGGGTAAAGAACACTACTAAAGGAGTCCAACAGCACTTCCGATATATATATATGTATATATATATATATATATATATATATATATATATATATATATATATATATATATATATATATATATATATATATATATATAAGCCCAATGAAATCAGTTCATAAAAGCTAGCTGTATCTATAGAAGACGATAAAGATGTATATAATATAACATAATCTCACCGAAAGTCTTGTTACTTATAGACATGGAATGTATGAAAGGTTTTCTTAAACACTGGAATGTCTAACCAAATCTAAATAATGAATTATATTAGCAAGGAAACAAAAGGAATAGTATATGTTTCTTTGAGAAAATTAACGAGAACCAATTTATATCAAGGTACTCTCTCCTATGGATGTTGAACTTGTTAAACAATATAATCTCTGTACACCTAAAATCCAGTGACGTCAATTATTTGTTTCCATCAACATTAAAATATCGAGACTAATACATGACGAATAGCAAATGGAAAATCTAAACATTTTGTCTGCAATATATATTGAGGTGCAATGAGACATAATGAATGATTTTGGATGGTCAGACACACAGAACCCATTGTTACATCTCCCAGGCTACGTGACGTGAGACCGCTCCGGTGGCCAAATGGTTAGAGCGTCCGCCTCGGATGCGGGACGTCGCGGGTTAGAACCCCGGCCGAGTCATACCAAAGACATAAAATGGTACTAACAGCTGCCTCGCTAGTCGCTCAGAATTAAGAGGTTATTGTTAGGACTGGTCGGCCTGGTGTCAGGATAATGTGACTGGGTGGAACATCATGCAACATGCCTACAACATGCCTGCGGCATGATGCCCCAATGCTAGACATCGCTATAAACTGCCACACTGCAGACATCATAGCGATTTGACTGAAAATGTTTTGAAGCTACGTTAAAAATCATAAACACACACACACACACACACACACACACACACACGCATGACATGAGCATGTAAGATAAACATACATGCTAGCATCGTTTACAATATCAGTGAAGTAAACTATGTATGAAGAGCAAATCTATTTTTACCTGCTGACAAGTTTATGAACAGCATACTAAATATATGAATCATTATTTATAGTAGTATGTACATTTGGAGTTCTGACACTTCATCTAATTCCCATTACAAGATAATATATCCTTGATTCAATACGCCACGAGTTCCTATACTGCGTTTAGATCAAATAATAATAATAATAATAATAATAATAATAATAATAATAATAATAATAGTAATGCTTTTTTAAACGAGGATAACAACTTTGGTCATGAAAGACCCATCTGCCATGTGGTCCTCATTTTTGTAATAGGCTATGTTGTAAAATTTTTACTTACAAACACTCAGGTACACTGGCACACGTACTCTCACTGATTTGAAATTAATTAATATGTGTAACTGAACTCATGTGGGGGATGAGTACATTTACAATATTAATTAATTTTAAATTTTAGGAGTGAACAGGCATGGAATTTGGAGATTCCCAAAGGGTAGTAGAGAACAGGGACAGATGGAGAGAATTGGTTGTCAAGTCAACTGTGGTGAACCAACGACCTCTTGGGTTAAGGGATTGATGATGATGATGATGATGATGATGATGAACTGTACTAGTCAACAGATACACAGGTATACACATTTCAGCATGTCTGAAGTAGTATATACATATATAGAATCAAACATGCAAATATATTTTTCTGGACACAATGATAACAATTCATCATTGGAGGCGTTAACATATCATTCCTGCTGCTCAAGAAAGAATTTCTTTAATGAGGTTTTAAACGAAGTATGAATTGGGTAAGGAATTCCAAAAGGTATGTGCTGATACAGTAAAAGAGCTTTTGAAATGGCTGGTTTTCGACAGCGGAATCTGGAGTTCGTTGTTAGCTGTTGATCGGAGGTTACGTTTAGTATTTGATGATCTTAGTTCAATTTTTATACAGGTAGCCATTGTAAATCTGAAAAGAAATCATTCGAGGGAATCATAATAGAAAGTTTCAGAATTATTCCGGCGGCCCTTTTCTGGAGTTTGTAAATTCTGGATAGATTATAATTGGATATGTTTCCCCATATGGTACAGTCGTGGTCTATCAGTAGTAGTATATATCCTGAAAATGAAGTTCACGCAACTGCGGAGGTAGAAACTTTGACAGTAATTTTGTGAGAGTTATTCTTTGGACGACCATTGCACATATCTGATCGGGATGGTTATTCAAGTGAGATGCTGATCGATGTAGATACTAGCATGTGTTTTTATTTTTAACACTAGACACATCTACGCCATTTTTAGTTAGAAGTATATCTATGTTAGTGGACTGGCACTGCCTTGTTGCGATTGTCATACATTTCGCTTTAGATGTATTAATATGCATTATGTTTTGTTGACACCAAACTGATATAAGTCGAAGTTGATTTGAAGTTCAATTTCAATGGAGTCAAACGATTTACCAGGTGAATGCAGCGTAAAATCGTCAACAAAAAGATACGTGTTAGAGTGCACAGGATACAAGGCTAAGTCATCGATAACCAGGAGGCTTAACATATTTAAAATATGACTTGGTTTGGAAGTATATTTACCCGTGTGAACAACCTGGGGTCTGTTAGTGAGATACGACGCTAACCAGGCAACTGAGTTTGAGTGTGTGTGTGTGTGATTTAGATTTTTAACGTAGCTTTAACAATTTTTCAGTCATATCGCTACGATGTCTGCAGTGTCACAATTTATAGTGATGTCCCGCACTGGGGCATCATGCCGCAGACATGTAGCATGATGTCCCACCCAGTCACATTATCCTGACACCAGGCCGACCAGTCCTAACACTAACCTCTTAATGCTGAGCGCCAAGCGAGGCAGCTGTTAGTACCATTTTTTAAAGTCTTTGTTATGACTCGGCCGGGGTTCGAACCCGCGACCGCCCGCATCCGAGGTGGACGCTCTAACCAGTGGGCCACCGGAGCGGTAAGAAAACTTGTAGGCTGAAAGTTTTTAATGCGCACCGAATGGTCTACCAGATCGAATGCTTTATTGAAATCAATGAAGATTTCGCCAGTAATTTCGCCTGATTCGATAGCTAGTAGCCACTGGTCCATAAGTTTTGTCAATACAGTCTGACATGAATGATTGTGTCGAAACCCTGATTGTGATTTATGGAGGAGTTGGTACTTGTTAAGATATCCGAAAATATGCTTCCTGGCATGTTTTTCAATAGAACAGAACAGATATGGGTCCCATAGTTGGATAGGCCATTCTTTTCATTTCCGTTATGATTTGCGAACACTTTTGCTAATTTCAATGACTCCGGGAATTTACAGAAAGTGATTCTACAGTTAATTACTTCTTTCAACGACTCTAAGATTGATAAAGAACACATTTTCAGAGGTTTGGGGTTAATTCTATCTAGATCCGCTGATTTCTTTGTGTCTATTGTATTGATAACATCAATAGTGTCAGTTATTGTTATTAGCGGAATATTGAAACTTATATGATCGGGTACCCTTTCGTTCACGAATTCAGTAAGTTTGTCTATGTTAGGCTCTGTAAAATTAGACATGTCAAATGTTTGTGATAAATTAGCAACAACGAGGTTCAGTTGATTTGCAGTATTGTGCTCATCAGTACAATTAATGCCATTAGCTATAATTTCACATGGAGTTAGAGGTACAGGTTTTGTTGAAGTTAGTTCTCGCAAGTGATTCCAGATGGATTTATTATCAGAATTTGAGGCGATGGCCTTTTTGAAAAAGGAGCGCTTGCGTTTAACAATGAGTGATTTGACTGTTCCGCCATTAACGATAATTTGTAAAACCTTTATATTTATGATAGTAGCATCGTTTACGTCGTACCTCGTCGATTTCATTAGTATACCATTCTGATTGTTTTGATCAATTAATTCTTTTGATGTGTATGGGAGTGTGTTTATTTAGGACAGTAAGAAAACAGTGATTCCAGAAAGACAAGTCATAATCTGGGTCCATATTAGAGAAAAATTATGTGTTAATATTTTGTGATAGTTTAGAGAGGAATTATTCAGTAAAGTTTTGAAAGCATCGGTGTTGCATATAGGAGTGTAAATTGTTTTTCTTTGCGTTCTGTTGCTTAGGAGTTGCACATTAGGGGTAGTGATCACTAATAGGGAAACAGGGTACGTTTATCTCGTAGAGATTGTCAGGACTGATAAGGGCCGCTGACAAGATTTGTGGGCTCTAGGAAAAATTCTCCAGTAGACAGCTATATATATATAAAAAAAAACCTCTTTCCGTTGTGGGCCCCCGGAATTTTGTCCTAGTCCTACCTTGTCCGCGGCCCTGGGATGGGTAGTGTAAATGTGGTCAATCAGGTTAGACATACAGATTGTTGCTCTTGTTGGAGACTTGATTACCTGTGTGAGGTCGTGTAGTTGTATCATACATAGCCATTTGAGGTTAGTACCTGGTAGGAAATCAAACTTAAAGCCTTAAATGATAATTACTTCAGTATTGGAAGATACAGCAGGCTCTAGCTCGTATTTAAATGGCCATTGTATGATGAAAAGGAGTTTGGCGGTTGGTAAGCTGAGAAGATATAAATAGATTTACTGCTAAGGAAACTTAACTCGATCCATATTGATTCTACAGTAGATATTTCGAAATCTGTTCTTCAGCATGTTACGTTATTTGAAATGTACATTACTAGCCCTCTGCCCATGCCATCGGTTCGATCCCGTCTTTTCAATGACAAGTTGCTAACAGAGATGGCACAGTCATTTGCAATACAATCAAGAAACGTTTCGCATAGTTCAATTACTTCAAGGGTGGATTCATTTTGTATCGTAAATCTTAGTTTGTCAAATTTTTGGTAAGACGTGTCTTACATTGAGGTTGACAAGTTGCAAACCTTTCTTTTTCAGACAAAAGATGTTCAGATTTATTATTTATTTCCGAGCTAGAGGAAAAGACAATAAAACTTTGGCATATACAATACGAATTAGTACTTTGGACAGTAAGACAATCAGAACAAATAACACCAAGAACATGATACCTATATTTGACTGAGGTACATGTGTTATCATCATTGTACCTACTGTACATATATGGGTACAGTGATGATAAATTGCAAGATAGTATAGCACTAATTCAATAAACACTGAGTTCACATTACGTTTTAATCACATTACAAGATAATATAGCCTTATTTCAATAAACCCCGAGTTCTGACACCGTGTTTTAATTGAAGTACAAGATATATAGCATTGATTAAATAAGCCCTGTGCTCTGACATTGTACCCTTCGTTCAGGTAAAGGATGAATACCCGCATGCATATATACACTTTTACTCAGTGTGAAAGAAAGGATTTACCTAGGATGATAAATCAGACCCAGCTTGTAATTATACTTACTGATGGTTTAGGGGATGATCTCGCCTATTCTTTAAAATGTGAAATTGCGTGCACACACTCTTGTCCGCACACATCGGTGTGCGTTTTAGAAACTTACCGGTATATCTCGCGGCTCTTGAGTTACTGTCAGCCGAAAGGCTCACGATACTAATGCAAGAATGGGAACCAGGACTGGTTGATAATGAAAGCAAGATTTTAGTAAAAAGAAACTTTGAGAGTTTATCCTAGTTACAGCTCAAAAGAAACAGAGACATGACTTTATTGATGGAGTTTCTGTCCTTTACAGACTTGAGTTTGTTAATAAAAAAGAACAAACAACGATCTTAAAAAACTTAATCCACGGGCATAAGACATTCTTGGTACTTCTAAAACAGGCATTTTATTAATCGCATACATGCAGACATGTTTCGTCTATCCGAAGTTCTCTTTTAACAATATACACTTCAGACTAACATTATCCTCTGATGCAAATGGACGGACTATATTAGTATGATTATTCACAACGCATGTAAATATCTATATTGCGCGCGACTTAAAATCCGTTCGCATGACAACGATGGCCAAATATACATACTATTCATACGTCAAATTTTAGAATGTTTCTCAAATCTGGAATAATGTCTCTATTGAAGATTCGGGCAGATTAGAGAAGAAAAAAAAATTAAATTGGAAGCTGTATTGTTCTAGAGTGCTTTATTTATGCAGAAATTGGTTAAATTTTGCACAAGGAAGAAAGAAGAGGGGATTATGCATATTGTATTGAATTATAAATACTCAAACACCTAACTAATGCGACCTTCTTCCACAAAGGCAACATGATGCATCTCATTATCGTCTAAGTAACTCCCAAAGCATCACGCCCATCTCTACCATGCTTCAGTTGTGTTGTTGATATTGTTGTTTAATCGGACGTCCTTTTTCCCATGTATGACTTGTCTTTGGGTCTCTCTCCTAGAAGGTATCCGAAAGCTCCTAATCTTTATATCTTTGAAAAAATATTTATGTAATTCAACTAACGGGCCTATCACCGTATTATGATCTTATCAAAAGTCACCTTAATATTCTACGTTCTAAATTTAGTCCTCTCAAATCAGATCTTTGCAGAGAGAATTCAGTTATCCCATGTATGCATGTGGGTATAGCAATGAAGACACTGAGTGTTCTATTGCCCGTTATTCAATACCCAAAGATCTTTCGTTCTATCTTTTAACACACACGATGTGTAACTCTGGATTTAGAACTGAGAGGTGAAGTCGAACTAAGAAACACATTCTGTCATACTCGTAAATGTTCAGAAATATATCCATGAAACTAGACGTTTTTATTACTCATAATTACATAAACGGAATGGAAAAAAAAAACTGACTGTAACCAGTGCAATGTCTAATTTCTCTCATTAATTGAAATGTCTTCTCTCTCATTGTTTATTTAATTAACTACGTACCTTTGTATGTATTAGCGTTGCTTTTTAAACGTTTCGTGTCCTTAAATATATTAAACTTTTTACCTTGTTTTCGGAGGTACTTAAATTTATGTATAATGAATGTCATCTTTGGATCGTTTTTGTATGTTTGGGAAAGGACTTAGGTTAGTTAAACAACTCGTACCCAATCCAATATTGTTTAATAAAACCATGGGAAAATATGTTTCAAACAACTAACATTGTCTTTCTGCGCGAGATAATGCGAGACTGACATTGACATAGAAAATATAGACATTGACAGTGTATGGTGTTAAATAAACGATCGAAAGTTGGAAGAAACTGTGGACAGTTGCGCAATAAAAAAGGCGATACATATAAACGCGAAATAAATATGATGTTATACGTGCTGTGGCGATATCACAGATTATACATCTTGCGGAACACAAAGCACTACGAACTGAACATTCTCTCTCTCTCTCTCTCTCTCTCTCTCTCTGCTTCTCCCTTAAAGTTTTTAACTTGCCCGCGAGCAAGTATTTTGCAAACTTTAACTTCGCGAGCCGAATTTATACTGTCCCAAGCGTCGGGCAAGTGGATTTGTAAAGCCATGGACAGTGTTAATTTTGAAAATGAAAATAAGGCTGTCTGAGGTTGTGTATCGTTTTGGTTCAGTTAATATGTGGTCAGGTGTTGAACTTGGAAAAAAAAGATTTGGCAATAACCTTGAGTTTATGATTGGTATTAATTTGTCCTGTTTCATCTGGGGAGGGAGGAAGGTATTAAATGAGTCTGTTTCTTGGTATGTCATAGTGGCTCATCAAATACAGGTCACATTCTATTTTTGTATTGTTGTGACATCATCTCTTGGATAAAGCACAAGTGTGTGAGTGAACATTACATATCCATACCGCCCCTCCCCTGTTTCGTTTGTAAATGTTGGAAAGTGAAGACAGGTGTGCATGGTCAATAAGTGATCAATTTCAAGATTGTACCTCCCACGTTACCTCACCCACCCCACGCCCCTCAAGTCTGTTTGTAGTTTTGTAGTTTGTAGGTGTATGTTTTGGTCAGTTAGGATAAGTCTTGTTCAGTCAAGGTAGGTGTTGACTCATGGAGTTCCACCATGTTAAATCCAAATAAAGTCCAGAAGATCATGTTATTTACACAGCTATAGACGCTTGAAATGTTACATCTTCCACAGAACCCATCGAGAGAGGGTTATATTTTAATGTTAAATTCCGATATATTCCCATTGGGTCATACTTAACGTTAAATTCACACTGATCCTCATAGGGTCATGCTAAATGTTAAAGTGTCAAAGATTCCCACAGGGTCATATTTAATCGTAATTCCCTTAGATCCCCATAGAAAGGCCTCATGTTTCTAATAGCAGTACTATGCAAAACATAAGTAGTGTTTGTTTGTCAATGTCAAAATGAATATGAAATAAATTTATTTCAAAATTTAATTAATAGAACAGTTTCAAAAGTGTTGATCATCACGATCATTATTATCTAATTTAGCAAGGCATTAATATGGATATTGAGATGCAAATATCAGCATTCAGATCATGCCAATATAGGATAGGAATATAAAACATTATTTTCATAATTCATCTTGCCAGTTTGTTGGTGCTATTTTTCATGACATAAAATTATTCATTAAATATACTGCAGATGCTTTTAGTAATAATTATATCAATTTGATGAAAAGTGTCGTGTGTAAAAATATAAATTATACATCTTATAAATAACTTTCTTGATCCAATTTCACAATCTATTTTGTTTTATTATACGTAAAACTAGTGAAAAGAAAAAAATAATATTACCATGTGCTTTAATTTATGCAGCTTCGGTCAAAAACTGACACAAAAATTAAAACCATTTCTGTTTTTCCATCAAGAAATATTAAATACACTGTTCGCATAATATTTCCGAGTTGTAACAGATTTAGTTGTGGCTTAATGTATTGGTCACTGCAAAATCCAAATACATCTATAATTCTCCATCTTAACTTTCTCCGTCGTCAACGTACTCACGAACCCAGGCATTTTTACCGCTTCGAACGGTCTTGCAATTTTTCGAGAAAGTGAGCAACAGTATCGGCATTCCATGACAAGACCTATTCCAAGTTGTCGTCCAACATATTCACGAAATTTGAAGTTGCCATGGCCACTGTAGGGAGGATTGTGTTAGTCCAAGTGCATTTACAACTCGTCAAACATTGTATTTCATAGGGGAAAATTCTGCACATAATGCCAAAACGACCGTAACTCAAGAGCAGCGAGATATACCGGTATCTAAAATGAACACCGATGTGTTCGGACGAAAGCGTCTGCACGTCTTGATGGTTCGATATAACTGACGAGAAATTTTATGGCAGTGGATTTGTCAGTGAATTCCACTTCAACGTTGTAGAAGCAGTCGCTTGGTCATTTTACATCCAACGGTTAGGTCAGAGACCGGGCGTTTTCGCGTGCTAATGTGAAGATTTAAATTTGTCTCGAGTGGGTATTAGTACACCAGGATGGTATCAACTGTTAATTTCTATTTGACCCTTGGTTAAATTATATTTTAGTGTATACGATGGTCTTAGTCCTACAATGTAAGACATAGCACATGTTGATTTTGTTTAAGTGCTATGTCTTACTACCCAAATAACGGCCTTGCATAGTCTGTTCCGATGTCGGTTGACATCGGAATGAATAGTCAAAGTTTCAGGAATATTTCACACACTTGGCAGCCTATATCGACACTCTTCCACTAATGTATGTGTAATTAATATACTTACTGTGCTGTCTTTATCCTCGTGGAATCAAATATGCACTAGCAAATGGATGCATTTTCATGTTCCGTTGACATACATTTGAATTTGTTGCAATGCGACAGTAGTCGAGGTATGCCGAAGTATGTTCAAGTAGGTTCATATGTGGGATATGTTTCTTGAACGAAACGAAACGTTGCTTACGGTTCCAATAGGCATAATATATTTTTATTCGTTTCGTTAAAGAATAATATTTCAACTTAACCCGATTTCGGCATTCCTAGCTTTTATCGCTTTCCAGCCAACTGAAATGTAGGCCAACGAAACTTTGAAAACAGGTCCATTTCTTTTGTGAGAATTTGAATTTATTAGAGAAAAGTCCTCAGGGTAAGTACAGTCTGACAAAAACATTATAACTTTACTTTGTAGAAAAGCGTCGTTATTGGTTGCCATTTGTGTGTGATATTCCTGAAAATTTGACTTTCGTTACACTGTTAGTCGACATCAAAATACACTACACAGCGCCGTTAGTTGGGCAGTAAGACCCATCACTCCCTGATGGGTCTTACGTGGTAGGACTAACGATGGTCTGTTAACCCCGTTCTCACGCAGATATTCAGCAAACCTGTAGAACAAAATTGTTGTCGATGTTAGCATGCCCTCCCAGCTGATCCAACACAACGTTTTCCGCAAGTGTCGCATCTGCAATATATACCAGCACAGGAGTCTGACGTTTTATCAATAAAGTTCGATGAAATCTCTGACAAACGAAATCACCTTATCTGTTCTATATATTAACACAAGGAGTGCAAGTGTGACCCCAGCCGTCCGCTCGATTCGACTTTTCTCACGTGGCTTTTATCGCTTCAGAATCGCCAAAAGACTGAAAAGCTACACATATCCATTCAAAATACAGTAACGTACCAACGCATAACTCTGGGACGGCCATCGCATGAATCTAATCCAGCGAATTAACCTTTACTTTTACCATTACGGTCACAAGGTCTTTCTACAGGACACCATCAGGCGGAAGTAGCCTATTTCACCAGATTCTACCCTGAAGTAAATAAGCGTTAGGGTCTAATCCTCGTACCGATCACGCAGCCGAGTCTGTGTTATCTTTTAATACTACCGAATGCATCATCCGTCTCGGCTTTAATATTAGAAGTGTGATGACGTCATCAACCATGGTTTCTACTATCCTAAATTTAACCACAGGTGCTCGACGCGAGCTTGATGTTACAAAAAAAAACAATAATCTGAAGGAAAAAAATCATACAGAGTGACAAAAATACCTCAGATTACCCCCATGACCCGTTCTGACATTGGACCCTCTCTATCATACTATATAAGAGAAAAGGTACGTAACTTCCAAATACTTCGTTCCACCCATGACCCTCGATTTTCTTCTGCTATTTCCATCTTTAAAGGCATACGACCATATTCTATGGCTTGTTTTACTCCTGGACAGTATTACGCTCAGATGACAACCGGTGAAAAGAGCTACATATACCATGTTTGCGACTCTACGATACATCCCTTCTTCAATTACAGAACAGTGGTAGATGCAAAAGTAAGTGTTTACTTACCATTAACTCGATTCAACGTTAGGAATCCTGTTCCATGGAAGAATTAGACATTGTCTTCTTCACTACACATACATCCCATACAAGCGACATTCAGTTTGAAAACATGTACACTATGCGGCACACACGTCAACGGCGAAATATGATTGGCTCAAAAGGTTATATTTAAATAACATCCATGCACCATCACCGTTTCACGATGTAAATATTTGTACCCCGGCAAAAATAGGTATTAACATGATCTCATTGTGTTATAAATCATTTGAATGTGTTAAATTAATGAGAGTATACATTAAAGTATGATTGCACTACATCAAATTAAAATTTCCAGAAATACGTTAGATAATAACTGAAAGTATTTATCTGATGCATGGATGTTATTTAAGTATGGTGTATGTAGCTCTTTTCACCGGTTGTCACCTGAGCGTAATACTGTCCAGGCAGACAAAATTCGCGAAATTCGCACGTTTCGGAGCCCATAACTTCAGTTTGGTGCAACGCAGAATAGTCAATGATGGCTTGATGGATAGAAAAATATCTCAGGAGTAAATCAAGCCAAGAATATGGTCGTATGCCTTTAAAGACGGAAATAGCAGAAGGAAATCGAGGGTCATGGGTAGAACGAAGTATTTGGAAGTTACGTACCTTTTCTCTTATATAGTATGATAGAGAGGGTCCAATGTCAGAACGGGTCATGGGGGTAATCTGAGGTATTTTTGTCACTGTGTGATTTTTTTCCTTCAGATTATTGTTTTTTTTTTCTTAACATCAAGCTCGCGTCGAGCACCTGTGAATTCAGCTGGATATTTCTATTCAGGAAATTATATAAAATTATCATATAATGCAAACTGAAATAAAAGGCAAGTTAAACATTTTATTTTGTGACACTACTTTCAAAATGTTATTCACCCCGTGGCAGAATCGACTACTTCCGCCTGATGGTGTCTTGTAGAAAGACTTTGTGGCCGTAATGGTGAAAATAAAGGTTAATTCGCTGGATTAGATTCATGCGATGGCCGTCCCAGAGTTATGCGTTGGTACGTTACGGTATTTTGAATGGATACGTGTAGCTTTTCAGTCTTTTGGCGATTCTGAAGCGATAAAAGCCGCGTGAGAAAAGTCGAATCGAGCGGAGGGATGGTGTTACGCTTGCACTCCTTGTGTTAATTTATAGTACCGATAAGGTGATTTCGTGTTGTCAGTGATTTCATCGAATTTTATTGATAAAACGTCAGACTCCTGTGATACCAGGTAACCAGTCTTCAATAGAAATACCAGAGACGGTTAATAGCCGCTTCTTCCTCAATATGCAACACATGTATCTATTCCTATCTATTCGTTCTAAACGAGGCTGCAGGTGAATAAGTTTTCAATGAATTGTAATTGGCATCTGACTTAAATAAGGAAATCGTAAACTCTATAATTTTGGTGTTTTAGAAATATTCGACTCCGCTCCAGGGACCTGTTATTTTAGGTAGTTCACCATTTAATCGAACATTAATATGCCCCCATGTGTTTGTGGGCGCGTACACAATGAAGAAATAATATCCAGTTCTATTAGCATTAAATCTTAATCCCCAAACATCCCTAAACAAACCCGGAATTATTACAGACCCTGTATCATATACTCCAAAGGGTACTGCTGCTTGTAGCGAACTGAGATCCAATCACCAATTAATTTAGAGTTGCCAACCACGACCCCAATATAAGCTTCCCAGCATAGGCCAATATATGGACCACTTAGCAGGACAGAATTCCTGCCAGTGTTTTGGTAAATCAGGTAGTTACCGAGAGTTGTTTCATCCACGTATTGTTTCGTTGCAGCATCAGTTATCGTCAGTGGGCTCTTGCATCCATCGGATTCAGTTTCCGTTCATGAAAAGATCTCCGCTTGTTTCATCGCCTGATTTTTCAACTTTCTATTTTGTATCTGCATCAACGTAGTTTTTTTTATATAAGCAACCTATACGCCAGAGTCTCTGATTCCTCAGTTTTTAGTGATTCCAGCAAGGTATTTCACGGCAGCTTTAAAACAACTCGCGGATTCAAAACAACGTCGTTGATGCCGACACTGGACGACATTAGGTTTCCAGTTTGATCTTGAAAAATCACAAGCTCGTCCAGGTCGATTTCAAGAATAAACACGATTGCCTAACTCGATCGAATCCGCTTTGGTGGAAAACCTGGTCAGATCCACTTCGGCACGCACGTCTGTAAATGTCAACTGACATTTGTACACGTTAAGCTTAGTTTAAAAGTGATTTTATTTTCGAAAGCGTGAAATCAACAATTGCACGAAGGGTCGGTAAACGCTCGAGTACACGAAACGCTTCACCAACGACATATCCACACACTGAGCCGTTAATTCGAGTTTGCGCCGCTTGTTGATGTTCCGCGTTTGTGCCAACAGCTTCAACTGGCGGCACAAGTCTGTACGAGTCAAGATACTAAAGATAATGAGTTGCAGGTCCCGTTAACGAATCCAAGTTGATGCCAGTTTTCGACGCAAGTTCATTACGCAAGACACTTCAGAAGTGCTTGATTGATTTTGTCATCGCGAGTTAATCAATATTTGTCAACGGAAGTGTGAGAAGATTCTCTTTTCTGGACTCAACGGCGAGGCCACAGCGAAGACCTTGACCCCAAGTCTGCCCATGAGGCCAAAGGGATAGTCGAAGACCTTTGCCTTATTTTACAGATCCTGCGCACAAGACACGTTTGCGTCCATGGGAAACCCCATTGCCAAGCACCTTATTGAGAGGCATCCTGGATGCGGACACTTTGACAACCGTGGGATCCGCAGTCACGATCGGCGCTGGAATCGCCGCGAAAAAAGAAATATTCACATTAGCACCACTTCTGTTTTGGACAACATTAACGTTATTGAGGCGATCTTTTCTTTGGATGTCGGGCCCCGAGTGGCCGAGTGGTCTAAAGCGCTCACCGTTACGGATCACTGCCATCTCACCTCTGTCTGCGTGGGTTCGAGTCTCGGGCTCGGCTAATGTGGGTATGTGAGAAAGCTTGCCGGTAGCTTCTCGTGGGTCGGTGGTTCTTTCCGGGATTTTCCCGGGTTCCTCCTCCACCATTAATACTGGCCGCCATGTATAGCCTATCTTGTGCTGAAAAATGGCTTTAAACCCTATAACAACAATAACAACAACAACAACAAAATTCTTTGGATGTCGATCAAGTTGCTTTTATAATAATAACACGGGTACATCCCCAAACATGTTTGCGGGATAAAGCTTTATTGTGACCCCACAATCGTTTCTTATTGTCGCTATCTGGTTTGTGCTAAGACCAACCTTAACTTCGTGATAGGACATAATTTCTGTTTACTTACGAGTCTAAGAAAACAATTACAAGTGTGTGAAGTCATTATGGGTTTTCCATTGGCGTGTCAGTGGCCCTCATTTGGTCACATATGCCCTCTAACAGCAGAATCTTATCAGAAAGAATCATAGTAATGCATCTGTAAAAGGTACCATTTACACGTGCACGAGAGTGCATGTCCACCACGGACTACTTGACCAGGTCCACATGCTCGAGAGAAAAATAATCGGGTAGCAAAGTCAGAATGGGAAATCTTTAGACCCGTATCAATGTTTTGATGCCAGTGCATGTACGACCACAGTTTATGATATACAAGTGTGACACGATCGCTTGCGAAATTTCTTCAGATGGTTCCTGATAACCGTTTAACCATCAAGAAACTTCAGACACTCCTAAAGGTCAGATGTCATCTTCCTAGATTCCTGTCCACCGTCCACCGGATCTTTAGTTTGAAACGCTACAAATACGTGTCTTGGTGCGCTGAAACATTAATGGGCACGTATTTGCCATGAAAACTGCTGAACATTGCTTTCTATAGAGACTATGGTAAATGTGAGAAATGAGAGCGGCGATGTGCCTCTGGAATCCATAAACAACAACAAACGCGTTTCTTTAGTCGGTGATGGGGTTATCACAAGTACCCACAATGTTAATTTTGACAACTCAACTTTGCAATCATCAACATCATCAGCATGCCAAATTCCATCATTGTCGTTGAGCTTTCGTTACAGCACAATGATGTGTTTGGCTCCGAAAACAGCCTTGCGGACATCTCTGCAAAACACAAATACATGACTGAGAATTGCACACGAAAACAACGAGGATCCTTGAAGATGTCCTCGAGGCAGAAATCCAAGGCTATAATTTTGGTTGGTTGTAATGAGTAAGTCTTCTACGTCGGTGGTAGCGTAGCCTGCTTGAGTTCGAGCTTGCCCACACACACACACACACACACACACACACACACACATATATATATATATATATATATATATATATATATATATATATATATATATATATATATATATGAGAGAGAGAGAGAGGGTATCTGCACTGTTGAATCCATCCTTGCAGAGGATAAGCGACAGGCAAGCAGATCTCGCATTTACATTGCTGTATCTGGCGAGTCCGATAATCATATTAGCAATATCAACGTTACTCAAAGATGCTTAAATTTCCTTTCATTACCCAGCATTAAGAGGTTAGTGCTAGGACTGGTCGCTGGTCGGACCGGTGTCAGAATACTGTGAATAGGTGGGACATCATCCTACATGTCTGCGGCATGATGTCCCAGTACTAGACATCAGTATACACTGTCACACTGCAGACATCATAGCGATTTGACTTAAAAATTGTTAAAGCTACGTTAAAAATCCAACACACACACACACACACACACACACACACACACACCTTCAATTACCTTGGTTCTTGGCTTTGTATGAAGTATTGCTGGCGTGTATATGTTTTTCATCGATTTCCAAGAAGACTTCGCACGGGTGAAAATACCGAAGTACCATGCACTTATAATTTTATTCGGTCTCGTTGATCATGACATTTAGCCGGGTACGAATAATATTGAAAGTCTTGGACGTTTTGATCTATCAGCACAGGCGCGTCCATATCGAACGCTAAATCGAGTGCATCATTGAATCGAGCCACGGTGAAACTAGATATATTATCGGTTTCGTCTAATACCTTTTGCGCCCGGTCCATAGCCGTAATTCGCGTCCCACCGCAGCGACGATCGAATCGGTGCTGGCTTGTGCCAACTGTCGTTAAGCAGCTTCAGTAATGACTTTACTGACTAACACGGGCATTGTTGCCGACAATGTAGGTGCAACCACATTTGGTTGCCGTGGTGCCAGAGTTACAAATCGTTGTCCAATAAATGTTTGCGAGTCCGCGCTCATCAACCTCACGAAATATCAATATATTAAAGTTGTCACTTCACTTTGGGTACAGGTGGGTATCGTTCTGTCACATATATCACGTCTGCGTTCATGTGGCGACCCCTCAAAAACACTCTCGCAGCAAGGTTTCGTGGAAAAGAACTGGTTCGTTGCTCGCCGACGATGACGCATTAATCACGTCCTCGAAATCTCTGAGTACTTTTATAACACGGCTGATCGTCCCACGTAAACCACTGTATGATCAAATTTAACAACAATTGAGTTTTTTTCGCATCCGGCAAGGCTAAAGTTGAACGCACGAAACGTGTCTGGAAGTATGAAACTGGTTCAATCGTCATGCTTTGGTAATTATGCCTTTGCCCACGCGGAGAAGTCAATGACGGTGAAATTTTCGATGTTATTAAATCAGAACTTTCCAAATCTTTGATTTTGCTTTTTCGTGACGATGCCATTTAAATGTCAAATTTTGTATACGAATCATCATGCTTTCATATTGTGTGCCATGCCGCACACGAACTTATGCCGCGATTCTAAGACTCAATCACATAATAATAGAACCGCAATCACAGGAACTTGCGTCTGGTGTGAAGGAAAGAATTTTACGATTGTAATAACCTCCAGTTCTATTGTGGAAGAAAAACAAACCTGACAGTGATATCGCTGCTGCGTTCACAAAGCTTCCCATGTTACCGTGGAGTAAATATCCTGGTGAAACTCATTTTTGGATCACTCGGAACCCATATACCATTATTGCCGGCCTGATACACGGCTGGATATACGACTGGATTCCAATAATTGACTGAAGTCTGCAGAAGAACCCTTAAACCACGTTGAAGTCGCTTGTTATAAGCATGATCTCACCTTCAAGGCGTCAAATGATATCCGAGCGGTTCAACACGCCGACATGGACCTCATCCACGACTTGAACATGATCGAGGTTCTGATCATCGGAGGAAGAATTTCCAGATGGATCATCAATGGAGGTGTGAAGGCCAAGATTGCTCTCGATGGACAAAGTCAACTCACTGAAAGCAAACCCTCGATAAAACAAACATGCCTGCGAAGCTATCCACCGAGTGAATAATGACCTCGATATACTGCAGTCCGCGAGATTACTGGAAGGGTGAAGCCGCTGTTGGTAAGTTAGCGAGTGCGGAAAAAGTTGGTAATAGTGTTTCCAAAGCATGAATGGCCAAAAAAGCGTTGTGGCGAATTTATTTACCTGCACCAAGAAATATTTCCTCTCGATAGTTTGATGAGAAAGCCCCTAAGTTCACAATGCTGATCTTTTGTATCTTCCACATGATCGAGTACGCTTATGCACATAAAGCTGCGCATTAACTGTAGTAGATGCCGCCAGCAGATACAAGGATGCGGAGCAGCTAACATCCAAAGATTCAGTGAGTATCGCAAACGAGCTCAAATGCATCTATCGATGATAACATGCCCCTGATGGATCCCGGTAAAGATTTTTTTCTGAGCCTTTGCTGCATCATTAACAGAACACCGTTTGCGGTATGGACCTGTTGGCATGAACCGTGATCAAGCCATCGTTGGAACGATTCACTGGCACACTTTAGGAACGCTCACTTGGGCACCAGTACGCGCAAGAAGTGCTGCATCATTATCAGTCACAACCGTGGTTGACGCGGTTTCGTAAGGTAATAGCCATGTTGAACAATGAAATTACTCGCGTAATCAGGTTGAAACCCACTGATGCGACCCAGCAAAAGAATTGTCTCGTACCTAATGGTTTTACTTCCTCAACCAACCGCGGAAAACTCACTCGGAAAGATTATGGTTTGGTACCTCTACGCCGCAGGTGAGCTAGAAGGCGGACAACGTCGCACTACTGACTTGATATGGCCCATTAATGCATTCACGATCTCGGACGTGATTGATATTTTTGGGCAACCAACCGGCTATCGATGACACCCGCAAATTGATCTCATACACTGGAGGAAGAAAGAAACACATCTCAGGTCATTCTCAGTTATGAGAAACAATCCGCTCAAGCTTGTACATGCATATTGCGGTAGCGCAGAACGCCTTAAAGACATCAGCAAGCAACAACACGTCTATACGCAAATACAAGTCGTGCTAGTCACCAACGTTTCGACAACCAAACGCGGACCAAATGTTCCTCGCGTGCGTGTAATCGCTGGCGGAAATTTCCTCGCCAAATAGCAACGAATAGAACGTGTCAATTGGTGGCAACTGAGTTTCAGAAAACTTCTCTCAATTGCTCATGTACTTGTGCTGGCATATTCCTTTGCGGGTGAGCAGCTTGAACGTTCCATCGTTGGCGCCTCCGTTGTAAAAAAAAAAGATCGTTGCTTCATGCAGACAGGATGCTAACGAGTTTGTCCAGTTTGTAATTGAGAAAAAACAGTGAGTCAATGAACTGCAGTTGACACAGCCTGAAAATTTCATGTATTTTTCCATGTTGTTCGGAATGATACTTAGTGGTGCATTTAATGCCGTTGCGTTCCTAAGCATGAATAAGTGACCATCGTGACCATCGTACCCTCGCAGCTTATGAGGCACAAACGGAAGTTTTGTTTACTAGGGTAAATTCGCAGCTGTAGATTACATACACCGTGCACGGCTCCTCTGTACGCACCAATGATGTGGCAGCGATCACCAACTTTTTCGTCGGTGGAACCATAAGTTCCTTCGCAAACCTAGCAATGAATGTCCGCATAAAACTCGCAAATGTTATCACAGGTCATAATCATGCCCACGAGAGAGGCACATCGGTAACCTCGAGCGACTTCGTAAACACTTCAACCAAGTCCTATCCCCGGTACAACACTGGCAACTCAATTGCTCCGTGGCATCTGATAACAGCATAACAAAACCTGCATGTGACTTATTCAGCAACTTTCCTTTGTATTTGATGGAACAGTAGGAGTTTCCACGGAACGTTCAGGCATTCTAAGTCCACATAGATCACATACATGATTTTCATCTTCCGTTGCACCACGGTAAATTTCAAAATGTTCTTGCCAGGTTCCGGCATAATCGTACTCTCCGGCTTTTTGCTGACTCTCCGCAGTAGAAGTCATAATCGTCAGTAGCTGTTGCGTGGTGAATACAAGCAGGTATTGTCGACACGAATGCGTTTTGCCCTGATACTTTCTGTCTCATTAAATCAATCGGAAAATATTTTTTATCTACATATAAAAGTGTCGTCTCTCTGGACCATCCATGTCGCTCAGCAACAGCAGATCAACCTGGGTCCGTACATATAAACTTTTCCTTTGTACATGTTTGGATAGTTCGAGCGAATAAACATCATTGTTCCAAGCGTACACCTTAACTGCCATACCAGGGCTGAGTTGTTCGAACCTTTTCAAGATGGCCTTAATGGAATTTACAGGAAATTCTAAATCAACATACCTGAGTTCACACAGATATTGTTTATATATATATATATATATATATATATATATATATATATATATATATATATATATATATATATATATATATATTCACTCGCGGAATGGAGCGCAAACGCGAACGCCCATTGGAAACATTCACTATTGTCGTGAATTGAGTTTCCTGTGGAGTTAAGTGGCATAATCAAGTGCACACCGAGAATAATCTCCACCTTAACTACGAAGGTACCCGCGTTGTAATGCCGATATGACAGACGGACGCATTGTTAGTTTGAGAGAAGTTTCATAACGTCGTTTCTGCCTTGTACGTGTGTGGGATGATATTATGGTAATCATCGAGATCACCGATGCGCTAGTGCAACTTTAACTCTTGGACTTGGACTCGTTGGTGAACATACGCGGCAGCCTCGGCTGAGATTGTGGCTGCGATATGGCTGCAGTTTTGTTCGTGAAAGACCAAATATGCAATTTCGGTTCGTCTAGTTCGTGGAGGAATTTGGACATGTAACTGCGTGCGCTAAACGAAGCTGTCTCACGGTAGGACGCGGCTCTTCAGGGAGAAGTTCTAACACCACAAGTATACATCTCTTGTCACCCTCGGTATTCTTATTCCACGATTGTGCGGAAATTGCCTGAACCGATTCACAGCTTGCCTCGTAACCCATTGTGGTTCATCCGGGGGAAGTTGCTGAACAATCGGCCATGGCTCATCGACGAGTTCTAATAATGCAAGTATATCTGCTTTTCTTGCACCTCTTGGTATTCTTATTCCATGGTCTCGCGTGAATTGTCGGAGATGATTCACGATAGGCATACTTTTAATAATAGTCATTTATCTAATTGCTTCTTAGGTAAAAAAAAAGGTTGTTTTTTTATACAAATATTATTTACTTTATCAGGTAATGAAATTTTTGTAAAATTATTTTTACTTTATCAGGATCGTTTCGATCCTCGATATTACGTCGTTCACTTCTGTCTCTTTTCCAACGGCATCGAAGTTGACAGCATCGTCTTTTTTCCTTGGCGTCATCGTGGACAGCATCGTTGCGTTCTTCCTCAACGGCGTCAACGTTGACAACATCGACGCCATTTACGCAGGCAAGTTACAGCCGAAGTTCGCGATACCACTCGCGTACGGATCCTCATGTCGGCATAGCTGCTTAAGCGAGTTCACTTCAATACCGCATCGTAGGCGGCATGATCGTGCGCTGGTACCAGCAATGACGCACGAAAGTGAGATTTACAATATTCGTAATGGCATGTTTTTCCGCAGAGTTCACGCTTTTCATGACAAACACCTTTGCATCGATTGCATCCCTGTGCTATCAGATTTACTATATATATACACAAAATTGTATTTTGAATACAAGCACTATGTGTGCTTAACTCCGGGCGTATGCTGTCTTCAAACATCATACAGAGTTGCAGAGTATACTGGAGTGAATAGTATATGATCGCACGTCTATTCACCGCGAAATACTTTTCACTAATGATGATAATTTGCAAACTCAGGACAGTGATTACTATACTAATTTTCGACCAGGCTACATCAACTGAAGATTACCGTCATATAGATTTTCCTGCTCGAATATATTTTCGAAAGCCGGCATTTGGCCAAAATCATTGCATGCTAACCTGAATAAAGTATTATGCCAACTCGTAAATGGCCGCCCCTTTTACAATGACAGCCAATGATTTCGAAAGTCTTGCACTGCTTGTATATTGATGTGAATCTTTTTTCATTGAACTCCTGACCTTGCATCTGACGCTCATACTCTGCAGATTTTCGATATTTTTCCTCCCTGTGTGTAAATGACGCTGGGGTTTCCAGACATTATATGCTGAAGGCATCTCTGATTATGTTGTCCTTGACGGCGATCGTGCTTTCTTTACTGTTTTTTGTCCTCTTCACCGTCTCCGCTGTCTTCGTTAAATATTTCACTACGTTTTGGGGGTTTCTAGAAGGTCGTCAACGGCTCGCGCCGGCGACTCAGTTAACTTCAGCGACTTGAAGTTTTCTTGCATGAAATCATACAATGAATTTTCAGTTCTCTTGTTGCATTCATCGCCCGAGTTTTCACCATGCACGCTTTAACGATTCGTAATCCGGTTAAATATTCAATGTGCTTTGAATACATGTTTGAAAAATTATACAGCATTGTTTTGGGCCTCTTTGATGAGTCGATATGACGCACAGAAGCTGAACAAATATTTAATTTTTTTTTGTAAAGGTACAAACGCAACATTTGTCGGGAAATTTAATTTCCGTACCGCAGTGGAATGAGTTTCATTCGCGAAGCTCACCGCGGGCGTGCGCCAACCTGTACAGGTACAATCTTGCTAAACTCAAGAGTGATGCGACGGTAATAACAAATGTTAGTTAATGTGTGTGCTTTAATGGACGTTTTCATTCTAATAATGAAATTCAGCAAGTTAGTCATATTGTTATCACTATTTTTGTCAATGAAAAAAGACAAAATGTAAAGGAAGTTAACTCATTATTACACATGATTGCTATCTGGTGTGTTGCATATTAGGTGATATTAAACGGACAATATGGAAATTAAAATCCCTGATGGACAAAAGCAGACTTGATCCATAAACCGGATTACAAAAGGACAATATAGGCATATAAGCATATAAATGTAAAAAAAAAAAAACAACAAAAGTCCGTAGCGCATACCAAGTGACTTCTTCTGATCAGGAAAGGTTTTCAAGCTGTGGAGCATGTATTTTTTAATCTTCCTTGATGAATTATTGTAAATGGCTGCTTGCAAGTGCTACTTTCAAAATTACATCCATGTATATTGTATTCTTCATTGATGCAAATTGTTTGCAAGTGCTACTTTCCTTCTGCATTATTGTCAATGGCTGCTTGCAAGTACTACATTCATAATTCTAGTCATGAATTTTCATTATTCATTGATGCAAGCTGTAAATGGCTGCTTGCAAGTGCTTAGATCTACTTTCCTTCTGCCTCATTGTATCTTGCAGTTTGCTTGTTACTGACCTAATTCTGTAGTTTGTCGTATGGCAAACGCTGTCAGTTATTACAAGTTTGTATATTCTATTTATAAACTTTCCATATTACAATTACATCATTTTAACTGCTGTTTTCATACAGATTTGGCCTTGCAATAATGTAAATACTAAATTTTATCAGTATCGTCTTTGTTGTCCAACTCGTGTCGCCATCTGTTGTCATAATGACATACTAGAGATTAGCATGGCATTATGACAACAGATGGCGCTCTAAATTTCTAAAGTTTTTTTTCTGTACCAGAAATAATTAATGCTCCCTAAGAAGCTTTACGGCATTCATTTTGTGTCGATACTCATTGTAACTCTTTTAGTCCCTTTAGATAAGGTGCACGTTAGCAACGAAGTTTTAATCGTTCTCTAAAACCATGTGCTTTCTCGAAGATCGAAGTGATTTATACTACCTTACGAAAACAAAAACGCATACACTGCTGCAGAGTGGTCCATCTTCTTCAACCCCAGTTTTGACGCACTTAAGTATTTACTTTCACCGTTTAAGAAATCTACTTCTTATTGACATCTCTCTTTACTTTGGAAACATTAGTTATTTTAGCTAAGTAAGGATCAGAAACTACAATGATCTGTTTCCTCTAACTATTTTTAACGACCCCTGGTATGGATCGTATTGTACGTCACCCATTTTGACGCACCTCACAGGCGTGTATCTTTTCCGGTAATACTATGGTATATAAGCTCCGGTGAAAATAATATATTTCAGAACAACATCAATAGCACATTGAAAAAGTTATTGGTAAAATTACATTTTAAAAAATTAAGCATTCTTAAAGGTTTTCTTATACTCGTCACAATCTTCATTTTGGAAGATATTTTGTCGCAAAAGCCGAATAATCAAATTGTGGAAAATCATGTTCGTATCATGATAAAAATGTTTTCTTGCGATTAGATGACTGACTTGGTATTAGGTAAGGGACCGACAGTCTACCATTTTTCTGCTAAATGGCTTGTCAAATGGCCAAATGCAGGAATTGGTTGCAGATGTGCCTTAGATATCTTCTGATTGAGATTTTCTACCATTTGACAAGTGTGACAAGATCTATGGTACTTATAAAAATTACTTTTAATTTTCGGCCAATAAAAATGAGTCAGGATCTTGTGATAAGTTTTATTGACACCAAAATGACCAGCTTAAGGAGTTTTACTGACCACTCATCACCAGCAGATATATCAGGTGATCTCCGTTTTCTCATAATGACCCCATTTTCCACAAAGTAACAAACTGGTACTTGTGTGGCTTCAATTTCTGAAACCCAGTCTTGTGTATTCTATGAGGAATAGTACTTGGGGGCCTATAACCCACATTAAAATGTATTGCATGCTTGTAAAGTAGCTATTACTTTCTGCTCAGATATCTTACAACTGCAGGCAGAAATTGGCTAGTGCTTTTATTATTCTGTGAAGAAACTAACAGATTTATGAATCTCTCTCTCTCTCTCTCTCTCTCTCTCTCTCTCTCTCTCTGCTAGGTGATTAAGTCATTTAAATTATGGAATTTACCTTATCCGTTGTTCCAAGGCACATATATTAGGGATAACAGGCCAAATTTAAAATTTCATCTCAGGTTCATAGAAATAATAGTTTTGTGAAGGTCGAAGCATCAGATGTAACAAATTAGCAAATAAAATATAATCATTTTCATTGTTTTTGCTCATAGCAAGTGCAAACAACTTATTTTCTTGCCCGCAAAAAAAAAAAAAATCTCCAAAAGAGAGCATTTTTATACAGTGTACATATTGAATACGAATCCGGTAATGGGAATGTTTTTGGGGATTAATTCTTGAAAAAGAAACTATGGAATATAACCTGACTGTTCTTAAGACACAATTAAGCTGTGAGTAGACTTAAAAACTTTAGAAGGTGTTTAAAAAATTACGTGGGGGTCTTACTCTTCTAACAGAAAACAATCGCATCAGTAGATGATAAATGTAAAAAAACAATTAATTTAAAAAAAAAAAACCTACTACATTAATTTCATATCCAAATGTATCTAGCAAGTTTGGTACTGTATTGTAGCAGTAATAATAAAAATAAATTGAGCTGGTTAGTGGTGGCGATAGCAACGTTATTTATATTCAATATATTATAATTTTTATCATTGCTACCAAAGGAGTCTGATGTTTTATCAGTGAAGTACCTTACAATCAACCATCTGTACTATAAATATCGCTTTATATATGGATGAATATGATTTTTAATAATAATAAAAATGTAGTTTCCAGTTTGATATATGTGGAAATAAAGGCATCTCATAATTGTTTGGCAATGTTCTTTATGTTTAGATATAGAAAATATATTTCATACTGTTAGAATTTATTTTCTTATATAATGAAATAAGTTCATATTTTTGTAGCATATAGCTATGCTACAGTATATGCTTTGTATGTGATGTCATTGTTTCAAGTCACTTGCCTGTTGCTATTGTATTGGAATTGGAGATTTAAAATGAAATTTGAGATATGAGATACTTGTCACAGACAACTAGTGACAATACTTGCTGGCTATTGCATAATCACCCATGCCATACAGATATAAGAATTTTGTATAATTTGAATATTTACCTTACTTCTTGTTATATATATATATATATATATATATATATATATATATATATGTGTGTGTGTGTGTGTGTGTGTGTGTGTGTGTGTTAACTGCCACTGTAAACTGCTGATTAACAGTAAACATTAATTTCATAGGGATGAGAGAATAAACAGAATCTTCATCTCTGTAATGTACTCTCTCTCTCTCTCTCTCTCTCTCTCTCTCTCTCGTGAACAAACAAGAAAGAGAAAGTATGGCCTTGAAGTGCAATTATCTGCAATTTGCTCAAACCTTATGAGGTCTTTACTGATACAAAAAGCAAAATTTGCACTGCATTACTCTAAAATAATAAGTATGCTCTAAATTGATAACATCGTGAATGAGAATATATAAACAAATTAGGTCCTTAAACCTTACTTGTAAGAGGCTACCCTATTCTGCCACCGTGTGGTCGCGGTAAATTACACTCATAAAATGTCCAAACAAAATTGGGGTGGGAATGGTCAGCGGAAATATAACATTGTGTAAATACATCTAATTGTATACAATTTGATTAATTTAATTTGTTTGTGCTTCTTGCAGGCCACCTCTCTTCCGAATGTTAATACTCTGAGAAATCAGCTGACTGTAGGCTAATGCGCTAATATAATTTGAATATTTTAAATAAGACGTCCAAACATGCCTCTTGTTGCTAGGGTCAGGGGAGTAGTCGTATTGTAAGAAATTGACGTGTCACAGCGCCATCTGTTGTCATGAGGCATTATTTTATGCTAACTTCCGTGATGGTAACTTGCAACGTACTTGATGCCTACATTATAATCATGATTTGAGCAGGTGCAATCTGTGTAACTTATGATATAGCAAGTTTATAAATAGAATATTAAAACTTGTAATAACTGATATAGCATTTGCAATACGACAAACTGCAGAATCAATTCAGTAGTTGGCAAACTGCAAGATGCAATGACGCAGAAAGAAAGTAAATCTAAGCACTTGCAAGCAGCCATTTACAGATTGCATCAATGAATAATAGAAAATTCATGACTAGAATTATGAATGTAATACTTGCAAGCAGCCATTGACAATAATGCAGAAGGAAAGTAGCACTTGCAAACTGCCACGTACAGTTTGCATCAATGAAGAATACAATATACATGGATATAATTTTGAAAGTAGCACTTGCAAGCAGCCATTTACAATAATGCATTAAGGAAGATTACAAAATACTAGCATGGAATTATGACGGTAATCCCCCTCCATATCAAGTGGCGATGGCAGAATTATTTGCTGGTTGTTTGTATCTCGAAGGCGATAATCTAGTTCATATGTTTCGTGGTAACTTAAGACAAATTCAGAAAAATTACTAGTTCTTTCAGAAAAGAGATTCTAATACGGATCAATCAAGACTACGACTACTTGTGATGAATCGTTTGCGCCAAGAACAGCTGAAGTTCGTAAGCCTCTTCAGCACATTGATGTATACAGAAAATAGATTGTTCCACTCAAGGTCACCATGCCCAAACTCATGAATATTCATACAGCCTCCAAGTTTTTTCACCATCTGGGCCTGCCAGCAATGTTTGCTATCACCAGCCTTTAACGTCCTTCAACGCCTCCGTATCACTGTACAGATGCATGACAACTATATAGGTAATACGCGGGGAACTTTGGACTGATAAACTACTTGAATTGATATGCGAGCAGACGGGGCGTTCAGTTTTAATCCGGACCTACTTGTTGAGCGGATCGCAAATACATTAGTCTGAAAAGAGGTAGGTAGCCTTTTTCCGCAAAACTTTTGTCATTTTACGTAATTGCGTATCTGGTTCTTTCCAATTTTAATTCGTATCAGTCTTCATTCCTAGTATGAACAAAGGTTTAATGTGCATTTTGATTTGTTTACATTTCTCTTGTTTACATTTCTCTTGATAGGTACCTGGCTAAGTTAAAAATGCTTTGCAACAGACTTTTTCTCTCTCTCTCTCTCTGATTAATAAAGTTCGTGTAGTTTATCATTTTGTTGTGTTAAGTGTCAGGTCATTTTTCGTTGTGACTAGAATGCAAGAGAAGGAACATAGAGGAGAGGGTGTGAGAAACTAGTCCTACAACGTAAGACACATCACCCGATATTTTTGTTCTTGGGGGGAGGGGGTGATGGGTCGCTGCACTAAAACATAAACAACATGTGATACGTCTTACATAGTAGGACTAGTGAGAAACACGACCCTAAGGTTGATATAAATGCAATATAAAGTTTCGCTGTGACTGGAATGCAATTGAAAGGAACATACAGGAGAGTGGATGACAAACTAGACCAACAAGTGGGTCTCCGCTTTTTTTTTCTTTTTTTTTTCTGACAGCGCTGTCAGAAAATATAAAAGCGGAGACCTACTTGTTGGTCTAAAGACAAACATGACCCTAAGCTTGATTTAAACGCAAAGTATTAAAAGCGATGGGTCTGCAAAACGCAAATTCTCCGTGCTTTTGCGTCATTTGAAAAGAGTACAGTACAATATTTTAGAGCTGCTAGCACTACCAAATTTTTATTATTTCAAGTTGGATATTTCTATCGAGATATCTTTGCAGAAGGTCTAAATATGTTTAGAGGACAAGTACGTGGGTAAAATTGTTTCTTGCGCTGAAATGACAGGATAGGGAAAAAAGGATTCTATGCTAAAAAGGAAAATTCTTTTTAAATGATGCACAGGAGTCAAACTTATATCTGGGTATTACGACATGAAGTGCAGAAACTTGTAAGCTTCCACTTTTATCACTGGATTTTGGGGGATTTTTTTTACGTGTAATGGCAATAAAACAATATCGAGACAGAAAAACGGACGGACTTTGGATGGACTGGTGTGATGGGACGATTCTACCTTCCACATTAATGAAATGGAAGATAACGGAAGTTTTGTTTTTGTGGATTTTAACGCCATTTTTCAACACGTGACAGGTTATACATGGCCAATATATTTGGCTGAAAAAGAACCCGAGAAAAACCATGGCTCCACGGGAAGCTACTGACAAGGTTTTTCACGTACATTGGTCAAAGCGAGACTCAACACACGCAGACAGAAGTGAGATATGAGTGTGAACTTTAAAGGCGAGCGCCTTTGACCATTCGGCTAACGGGTTACCGGCGTGTCACCAAAGGAATATTAGAGGCGTATTCTGGCGGTTATTGAAATTATTGGTTTAGGTTTCGTGGCCGTTTAACACAATTTTTTAGCACATGCAATTCATGGCGGCTAGTATATTTGGTGGATGAAGAACCCCGAGAAGAACCACCGACCCACTTGATGCTACTGACAAACTTTCTCACATAACCGTGTTGGTTGAGCCGAGTCTCGAACTCGCAAGGACACAGGTGAGATGTATTGGTAATATGTAGAGACAAGCTACTTAGGCTACTTGGATACCCGGATATCCCAGAAAACGGAAGATCGGTTACCGGCGAGTCACAAAGTGAATTTTCTAGTCGTGTTTTGACCACATGTGTCGACCAAAAAATTAATAATAGCTTGCTGCTTCTTCATCTGCCAGAGCATTATCTGACTGGACCTGTTGGTCTACTTCGTTCGTATTTGATTGTTTACACTTTATTTACAGTGATTGTGCAGGTGCATGTGAGTGTGATTTAGATTTTTAACGTAGCTTTAACAATTTTTCAGTCATATTGCTACGATGTCTGCAGTGTGACAGTTTATAGTGATGTCTAGCACTGGGGCATCATGCCGCAGACATGTGGCATGATGTCCCACCCAGTCACATTATCCTGACACCAGGCCGACCAGTCCTAACACTAACCTCTTAATGCTGAGCGCCAAGCGAGGCAGCTGCTAGTACCATTTTTTAAAGTCTTTGGTGTGACCCGGCCGGGGTTCGAACCCGCGACCTCCCGCATCCGAGGCGGACGCTCTAACCACTAGGCCACCGGAGCGGTGAGATTGTGCAGGTATTAAGACTATAGTGTAAATTGTCCAGGACCCTTTCAGTATTATTTGCATTGATTTCAGTTTTAATAACCAAATTACCTAATTATGTTTATGCTTTCAGCAGGTCTTTCTCCTCTTTGTTGATTAGTGTTTGTTATAGTTGATAACCTCAAAAGATTGTTCAAAGAGATTATCTGTCAACACCATTTTAACACAAATTTAAGGAACTATTAATGTATTTTAACATAATTTTGACTAAAAAGTTGATTATGTACACCACCATGTCGGCCATTTCTGCGCGTCGGGTAATTCTGCGCAACGCTACGACTAGTCCTACAATGTAAGACATAGCACATGTTGATTTTGTTTAAGTGCTATGTCTTACAACCCAAATAAAGGCCTTGCATAGCGTGTTCCGATGTCGTTGACATCGGAACGAGTAGTCAAAGTTTCAGGAACATCACACCCACTGGGCAGCCTATATCGACACTCTTCCACTAATTTATGTGTAATTAATATACTTACTGTGCTGCCTTTATCCTGGTGGAATCAAAATATGACACTAGCAAATGGACGTATTTTCATGTTCCGTTGACATACATTTGAATTTGTTGCAGTGCGACGGTAGTCGAGGTATGCCGAAGTATGTTCAAGTAGGTCATGTGGAGAATATGTTTCTTGAACGAAACGAAACATTGCTTACGGTTCCAATAGGCATAATATATTTTTATTCGTTTCGTTAAAGAATAATATCTCAACCTAACCCGATTCGGCATTCCCGGCTTTCATCGCTTTCCAGCCAACTGAAATGTAGGCCAACGAAACTTGAAAACAGGTCCATTTCTTTTGTGAGAATATGAATTTATTAGAGAAAAGACATCTGGGTAAATAAAGTCTGACAAAAACATTTTAACTTTACTTTGTAGAAAAGCGTCGTTATTGGTTGCCATTTGTGTGTGATATTCCTGAAAATTTGACTTTCGTTACACTGTTAGTCGACATCAAAACACGCTACACGGCGCCGTTAGTTAGGCAGCAAGACCCATCACCCACCCAGAAGAAAAATATCGGGGTGATAAGGCTTACTTTGTAGGACTACGCTACGACATTCCGGTAAACATTGGATCACGTGTTGAGTTTGGTCGAAATCCAATTTGTATCAAGAAAGAACGGTCTTCCTTTAATTAAAGAAAACGATATTCATAAAGTGTTCAAAAATATCCCACATTTCTACCCATATTGCATATGTAAATATGATTTCTAAATGTCAACATGAAGACCCACTCCATGTCCTTCTTGAACTTTTAATCCAGAAAATCCTTTTTACTACGTATCTTTTAGAATCATAAAATAAATACATTATATAAAAGATGGAAATGTATACCTTAAAACAATACTGCATTTCAATCCAGGTTTCCAATTTTGCAAGAAGCTGTCCCACACGTACAAAATCGTCTGCTATCCAAAATGTGAACTTGCCGCTAGAACGGGATTCTCAAGTAATTCCCCAGCGTATAGTCTGTTTCTAAATTCTGTAGTATTTTTTTTCCCCATAAACGAGACGTTGTAAACACATTACATCCTATTCGTTGTTGGTCCTCTTTAACATAATAGCTTTTTTTTTTTTAAAATTTTGAACTTTACTATTTTACAATTTTTGTACACGATCAGTTTAGTTTGCTTAATATCTCTTGCCATTTATTGGCATTGTTACGTTGAATTTTGTAAAACCAGCTATAAAATTGACTTAATTACTCGATTGAAATGCTGACAGAAATAGTTCAAAGTAATGCGTTTCATTTCCATAGCCCGATTAATAAACATTACATCTTTTCAAAGCTATGTGCAGAATATGCCGACATGTCGCGAGTCATGAAAAGACATGGGTAGTATCTGGTGTGTCCAAACTTAATATTATTTTGAACAGAATATTCTGGTGACAATTGCCTCTTTTTAAATGGTAAGCATTGCAGTATTTTATTTGCGTCAATCGGTTGAATTCTGTATGTGTTTTGCTTCAGTATTGGTGAAGGAAACCTTAGGTGCGCAGAAATGCCCGACAGCTTT